>OZ020492.1:21823533-22026963 GCA_963971405.1 Psococerastis gibbosa | reverse complement strand
GAAACTAGGTTAGTTATGAATTATTACTTACTGCATGTCTGGCTGTAAAAAAACAAAGCAGATATAAATTATTCAGGGATTTAATAAAAATGTGGGAACAAATTCGAATAGAATTCACACTCTGCTTGGTTGTGTCCTACTTTATTCTTATTTTGCATGTTATATAGTGTCCAGCTGCAGCAGAAACTATTTATTAAAACACACAATATTGTACAGCAAATGCAGCTGAATTGTGAATATATTCCCTTGTAATTAATTAATCCTACAGACATGTTTGTAGCTTATGGAAAGTACAGCATAGTTTGGGTGCACCTTGTATAAAAACCAAAACCCCATACCATGTGATGACGCATATAAAGTATGGTAAGCACTTATCTATATATGTTTTCTTGCTTAAATTATAATAAAACATACTTGAAGCCATTGAAGGTTTTTGAACTTAAAATTAAAAACCAAATTAAAGTTTGTTTAAAGGTTAATTCCATACAAACAACTTAATGAATTTATCCAATCCACCTGTTCGAGATTGGCACATTCAAAGGCAGTTAAGCAAGTAAGCAAAGTATTGAACCGACACAGAAAACTCGGACTTGAGATGTAACGTTTATTTTTTTTAATCTGTTCATTTGTTTCGGAGGCAACTTTGGTGACCAGACGTTGCAACGTTGTGCCTTCTGCATAACCCTTCAGAATTTTCCCATGCCTGCCTAAATGAATTGCAAAAATAAAAGCAATTTAGCCTAGCATGAGAGTTGTGACGCGCCGAGCGTGCAGACACTTAATATATACCGGTATACAAATGGAAATTGGAATACACCCAAGGAAACTTGAGCATGAGCTCCAATTCGAGCACTGAGAAAACAGAACCCTATGATTTATGATGCTATGTTGTGCTGTGCCTAATCTTCGAGGATCATGGGGTTGACCCTTGCACATGTAACATGGTGCTTTAATAGTGACGTATGGCATAAGTGACGTCACTGCTTTCCCCTAAAACCGAGCATTTCCAGTAGTGACTAGATGAATACATGTAATTCATGAAGATTGAGCATTATAATCTAGGTGACAATACATGTAACGCGGTGTTTCACCATATTACACTGCGCCGACATAGCGTTCTTGGTGTCAAAACACTCATAAACGCTCTGCTTTTAGATAAAAGCACCTAGTCTCACGCTGAGGCACGTTGTTCAGCATGTATGCACATGCTGCTGCGTGCGTATTGCCAATGTATTAAGCTGCTGCAGCATATTACCATGGGCTTAACACCAAATGCTAGCTGCTTGGCTTCTTATATTTCCTGCACTCATGTAATTGTAGTTGCTAATTCAGCCTGTTCCTAAATGTTTTCATCCTACTTATTCTGTCTAAACCCTAAATTCATAGTGCTTACGCACGTTGTTCACGGTGATTGCCACCGTGTTTATGCTGCTTAGCATCCTATTATCTGGTGCTGAAATCGTACGGCCCCGCCCCGAACCACGGTGAATTCATCGTAAATCTCAGCGCTGCGGTGTAGGCTACTACAGGGGATGGAAATCAGGTTCGACCTAGCTGCTGGATCTACTATTAGGTATCAGGTATCTCAAATTATCAACTTTTTTCATCTTGTGTTTTTTTTAATGACAAGAGATACCGAATACCTAATAGTAGGTTCAGCATTTAGGTCGCTCTGACTTTCATCCTCTGTGGTAGCCTACCACAATAGCGCTGAAACGTCCGATGAAATCACTGTACACTCTGGTTTGGAAGCGTACGATTTCTGCAACAGAAAATAAAAATGTCAAGCAGCAAAAACAGTGACAATCACAGCACGTTTCCTTTCTGACAAGGTGTGAGTATGTACATAATAATACAATAGTTTCAAATATATTTCTGCTTTATTAATGACATTAGGTTTGATAATTATTGCCGCTTATTATGGAGCATTAAAGGTATTCAATTAATGCTAAAAAAGTAATTTAACTTGGGATAATGCATAATATAGATACTCTAGATTATATTAAGCACTAGGTCAAAGTACAAAAAAGCATATCTTTGCAGTGATATGCTTTATAATGACAAAAAAGAATAAGTATAAATAAAAAAACCGCAGAAACAAACAAATAATCAGAAAATATGTTCATGAAATGAAACTGAACATATCACTACAACCACGGAAATTATTGAACAACGTAGATAACTTTAACGATCCACACTATGTGGCTAAATTTCTTTAACACCAAGGATAATCACCCTGGTCATGACAATCTTAAAGATGTTACTACTATATCTAGGTACATCGAGCAATACACAGAGGATTGAGGGCAATGCCGTAAATAAAGTTAAAATAAATCAAACAACTATTTTGCTTAAAGATGAAAATGATGCAATATTTTGAGGTACAATTCTATATAATTTTTCTAAGTTCAAGACATTTTTCAATCACTAGGTATAGTTTAATTTATTTTTACTTTTATATTATGTCGAACTATTACGAGTACAATCATATTTATAGGCAATATTGTGAAATGAGCCGAGGCCGTAGCCATATCAAAAACCACGGCTCATTAATCCGATTTTAACAAGACCAAAACAACAACTATTGCAGTATACATAAAAAGGCCAGACGTGCATAATATCGCTGTACTTTCAAGCGTTTCGTCAATATCTAAGGTCGACATCATCAGAGGGACAGTGGCACTGCGTAGGATACGCCTAAGTTGATACGGTATATTACAAGTCTAGTCAAGTTCCACTGATAATGTCGGCCGCAAATTTTGACGAAAAGTTTGAAAGCACGCTTTCAGATTATACTACTGTATTGCATTACACATAATTAGCAATGTCGGTTGGAGAGGCAGGAGATACCTATCGTAAATCAAACGCACAAGAACACAACCACATTTCCATGTTGAAATTATTAAATAAAATAAAAACACTAATGTTGACTCGAACGCTAATGCCATCCACCGCAAATGACATCGCGATGAGCTGAGCTGATGCCGCTGATGTTATAAAATTGACGGTGACCAATCAGAATCGCGGATACATAATTTGTTTGTAACAGGCACTCCAATTGGTGGATTGAAACGTCGAGAACATTCTAGAACGTTCCAGCGTCTTATTTTAAGTGAAAACATCGTAAATAAGGTGCTAAATTGGCTTCTAACGGTTTTCATTCGTTTTTGCGTTATGGTTCATGGCGATTTTAATTCAGCATCGAGTTACTGAGACATGTACGCGTAATACATAATGAGTTCAACGATAATCACTGAGCACTAAGAGACATCACATTATTGTGTGTGATTTAGACGCCACTCCAATCCAGCGATACAAGCCAAATTTGGAGCTCTCATTAAGTTTTGAAGTTTAAAATGCCTTGCATTTGACTACAACATTATTGGCCCGTGTCGTTGAGTACTCATTACGATTTCGACACTTTTACACACCAGAACCCGCTCTTTACAGGGAGCTAGGGCAATTCCTCGATGACCAGGGAGATGCCTACTAGCAAATACCATCATCAAATATGGTTTGACCATTACGGAAACCATTAATATATGAAAATACACGCTAAAACAACGGTCCTATGGCGGCCCAATCACTGCCGTATAGTACTACAGCCCTGCCACCAATATAGGGGTATTCCAGACAGTTATTGGTCTTAGAAAACCAATAAATTGCATTACAATAAGCGGCGAGCCCGTGAACCGTAGACATCCATGACTTATTTTACCTATTTAATTTAGGGATGGGTCTCGTCTAGATCCCCCTCCCCATTTTTACTTTAAATTTGTTAATATTCTGAATACTTATTCAATGGAAATGGAGAATTCAACCAAATTTCACGTGATTCAATCATGTGGGGTAACATTCGTCGGAGTTACCTACGGTAATAACCCGGGCATCGTTTATGAGATGAAAGTTATGTTACGCGAATTTATACACCTATATATGAAGGGTCTGAAAAATACATAGCGACAAAATATGAAGCTGAAATTGCTGAAATTTGATTCTTTTACTGTTTTCTGTTTTATTGACCCTTGGCTCACCGTTTAACATTTCATATTTAAGCAGAAAAAAATTGAAATAAAGGTTTGGCAATTTAAAATTGGCGGTATTTAATTGCCGCCATAACGAAAGCATTGAGTTGCATACTGTGAATCTACTTATACTAGGTGAAAGCCTCGTGACGCAGAACGTACCAGCATGATTCTGGGCGACTACCCTGTTACTCAGTTTATAAGATATCTGTGAAACGTGTAGAGATATAGCATACCCTGATTTCGGATTTTGTTCATTTATTACATTATTATTGCTTTGTGGATTATAATTTGTACATGATGATGGCCAGTAACCATTTTGGATGAATGTATACGATTAACCTCTTAAGTTGTCTCACTAAGTTGCGGGTAGCCCAATAAAGTTGTTGTAATCGGGTACTTGAGGTCATTGGAGAACATACTAGGATATTGACTAAAGGCGTTCCTGTCAAATCTTGAAATGTATATATGATCCAATACATAATATATAATATGCCACGCCAGCATTCACGGTAAAATGTTACTTTCAGCATTGACCAGCCGTGCAATGCTGTTGGTGGAAGCCTAACTAATCCCCATGTGACGTCATTTTTCTTCTCTAACACCTTGGAACATGTCGAATGAATAGCTAGTAATGCGACTGTGACGTAACTTTTCCAAATTATTCACTCAGTAACAGCCTGACGCCCACACCAAGTTGCAGAACGCTAAATTTGCCCACCAAGTCAGTGAGCTATTGGACGTAAACAACACAAACATGATGTACTCGTTTTGTATTGCTGTGATTGGGGAAAATAATTCAACGTTTAGTAATAAAACGCTAACTCGAAGCAATACAAGATGTTTAGCAGTGTGTTCCTAAACGTTCAAGACAAGAAGTTACATGGCGAATAAATAACCACTATAACGCATGATGGAAACATCATCTTGTACTTGTATTCATGCTGTTTCAAGTGAATATACTATCGTCATGGATCAAGGGGAAATTACACCTTGCCGAGCCATGCTTGTCACCTAGGGAGATCCTGTAGTCACCATGAACCATGATGCATATTTATACACACACGTTTAGATCCTAGGTGACTAAATAGTCACTTTATCACATGTTGTTTTCACCCCGTTACGCCTCGATCATCACCTTGATACTTATTGAGTCTTATAGTATCACGACGTACCACCGAATATCACGGTGACTCACAGAAATACTCAATGAAAACATCATAAAATCTAACGCGTGTTTTAAGGCGATTTTTCTCAGTGTGCTTGTGGTATTGTCTTAGACACCATACTGGCCTAGATTTACCACGGAACCAAGCTTCAAAGGTATTAGTAAATAAATACAAAAGAAAATAATACATATATATTTATAAATATATATATTTTAATAATACTTGAAGAAGTTAGCCTATTTTATTTTATTTACTACGATGAAGTAGCTTACAAAGTGAATGTGGAAATTAAAAATAAAACTGAAGTAAGTAAAACCCATTGGTGACTGATAAGTAATTATTGATAACCCAATATTTAGTAAAAATTTATAAAAATTCAAATTAAGCATATAGTAGAGTGAATAAAAAAGAACGTCATAAGTTGCCAAGTTTTAACTTGACATAGCAACATACAAAAAGACGTGGGACCAACATCGGCTTTCCCAACAAAATTATATTTTAAAGTGTAATGTTTCTTTGAATTTATGAATCGGGATTTTGGATTTTGATTTTAATTTACTGTCTGCCAGGAGTTAAAGCAAAAATATTGGCCACAAATGGAACTAATTAATGCAAAGCTGAAACTTTACACAAAATTTCTGTGTCTTCTTTTTTCGTCTTCTAAAAGGTTAAATCGCTTACAAGCAATTTAATGAATGTATCCGATTAACCTCTTCAATCGCCTCACTAAGTCACCTAATAGGTACTTGTGTCGAGTTGCGATGCGTCTCCGTCCACAAGGTGTGTAGATACTGACACAAGTACAAGCACGCTACCACCTTGCCACAGAAGTCGCTAAACCCTGATACCCTTTATAACATATCATACGGTATGCCCCACACTGTTGCCATATGGAGCCCAGGATCAAAGAGAAAGTTCACGGATGCACGGAAAAAATATAAATAGTCATACAGTCATTAAAGTGCTATAAAACTGAAACAATAAAACCATCGTTTTTTGATGTAAGAAATAAGCTGATGTAGCAACTTCTAGTGACGAAGGAACCAGTCAATGATCAGAAATTAAAAATTGAACACTTAAAAACCGACCGACCGACACTTTGTGGGTACAGACGTTAAAACACCTGATATAAATGGTGTTTGTCGTTTAATTATCTTTCAATTGATGTATCGTACGTACGACTCATATCCGAGTCATTGTTTTGGAGAAAGGACCACTTGATCACAAAGATGCGCCCAGGGTGCAGTACACGAGACTCAGGTAAAACGGGTTAAAAAATTTAACTTCGGTATGGTGAGACATACAGACTTAAAAGAGGTGTCGGTGATGGAGCCTAAAACATTCACTTTTTTTAATTTCAATTTTTTTAATTACCCTTCATTTACCGCGTCAATGACTGAATGACCAATTTTGACACCCTCCCTCTACCATTCCCTCACCGTAGAAACCGTTACGTTGTTAGCTTGGCTATTTTAGATAGTTAATTTCATATTAAGCTTTTTATTATAATTATCAATTAATTACACAATTAATTATTGTACATGGGCGTTAAATTATTTTAATCATCCAAAGCCTGTCATCGATAAATAGTTTGCTTGCTAATGAATTCATAACAACGTTGTAGTTTCAAGCTTTACGGGATTGGTTATGTATTTTTTCAACTACATAACGTTTTGTAGTCCAGCCACGGCCCAGCAAGGTGTCCTTTAACTGCCTACGCAATTTTTTTTATTTGAACATCACCGTAACCAGGGTAACTTCAATATATGAGAAAACCCTTAAAACTCCATTCTATCTAGTGTACGCTGCAAACACTTTGAGGGGGGGGGTCCGGACCCCCAGGAGACCCCCTATGTCTACTGCCTTGGATATCCCCTATCGCAAAGCACTGAATTGATTGATGGGATTGCATATTCTGGAACGAACAGATTAAGGCATTGCAACAGTAGTAACAATGACATGGCACGTAATGTATTAGAGCGTGAATTTTCCGTAATTTCTCAACAAATAATTCTTTGCACAGAAGCAAATATTTTTTGGGGAATGCAACTTCTCCGTTTTTGTTATCAAATTGAACACCTAAAACATACCTGAAGATAGAAATCATGGATAGAAATGTATCACAGAAACAGTATTTTTAGTCATTTTTCATGAAAATTGAATTATTTTTATTTTTTGCCCCCTGGAGCAAACTATTAAGGGGCAAGCGACCCCCGCATTTCATTAAAATTAATAAGAGGTACAATATATATGTGAATTTAAAAGAAATCGTTGAGCCGTTTTTGAGAAATAATTTTTTTATACGTTTTTTGAGTTTTTTGAAAATAAAACCCCCCAAAATTAATTTAGCCCAAAATAAAAAAAAATAGTCCCGAGTTATGATTTCTGTAAACCTACATGTCGAATTTCTGCAAAATCCATTGAGTAGTTTG
The DNA here is from genome assembly GCA_963971405.1 of Psococerastis gibbosa. Lineage (NCBI taxonomy): Eukaryota > Metazoa > Arthropoda > Insecta > Psocodea > Psocidae > Psococerastis > Psococerastis gibbosa. The sequence goes on along the minus strand of OZ020492.1, from coordinate 22,019,337 downwards.
CCCGGAAGTCGATGAACAGACAGAGCGACGGACAGAGCGACAGAGCGACAGACAGACAGACATTTTGTAAAAACCACTTTTTTGGGCTCCTGGGACCTCAAAACCGTAAATCCGTTGAAATCTTGAAGTCGAATATTTTGACCATCACAAAGCTTTCCTTATACTAGGTATAAATTGGAAAGCAATAATACATAAATATCCCAATATCCCCCTATACAAGAGCGGGGGGAGGGGGGGGGGAATGTGGAAGGGCTGTTTGTCCACAATGTGGGTTGTCACACACATGCTACATCATCCCCCATCCCTCGTATGATTGGGGAAGGAGAGCACTAAGTGCGTGGAATCTCCTTGTCTTCGCTTCGGGGGAAATTAGAAACTATTTTTATGGGAGCAGTCAAGTTAGGTCAGTTCTTATAGATTTTTTTCAAATTCTGATGTATTGTAGTCCTTATCAATGTAAACAGACCTCGATATGTCGCTTGCCACTTTATAATTTGTTTTTGAAATTAAAAATTACTGAAAAATAATTTTTCTGTGGAACCTTTCTATCGATGCTTTCCAACTTCAGATATGTTTCAGGTGATAAATATATTAACATTTCCACGGGAAAATGTTTGTTTTAAAAAAATATATTTAAAAAAAATATTGTTTGAAAAAGTATGGATCATTCACAGTAGCATAATCAATAGTTTTTTTAATTGAGAACTCGTTTGAAAGATTAGATGAGAATTAAATTTTCTCTATTCTATTAAATTAAATTTTAATTTTGAGTGAAAATGCTTAATTTTTTCATACAATGCAAACACTGCCAACATGATTGTGTTTTTTTTAAAGGAAAGTCAAGGCAACCGAAATTTAACCACAGGACAATTTGCTTTCCATTACTCATAGCTATATATTATGGTACTAATACTAATTGACAAATAGGAAAGCATGTACGGGTTCACCCGTACGGGTTGTTTTACATGTATGAGCATGCATGTGAGTGATGGACTATTGTCTAATATCGTTGGATGTAAGGCAATAGGCATAAACTCTTAATTTTGAACTACGAATGAATTTCGGGTAATTAATTGTACGGTATTTTATGTTAATTAATTGTTTTTTCGTTGCACACACTTTAATGTCATTATAGCGCAATTTCTCATAGGTCTTATTTTTGACTTGCTACTACAATATGTATGTTAAAATAAAGATATCTTTTATTTTTCATTTCTCCTATATGCATAATATATCGGATTCTAAAGATATACAGCCTGAAGCACATAAAATGTCCGTTCCATGAATGCATATGTATATGTATTGAATTTATATTAATATAATATTGGTCTACAAACTTGCATATCTTAAAGACAACATGGCGACCACTCTGTCTGCGACTCACTCTGATTAAGAATAAGAGTGCGAAGTGTTGAAATTAATCTGAAACTACACGATAAGTTAATATGTAAATAAATAAAATAAATACGTTTTAAAGGAACGCAGCAGTTAAAATGAACATTGTTAATACAAATTGTTGGCTTATCAAACAATTAAACCAATAGACACTAAATATAGTTACTTAAAAGAATGATAGAAAATGGTAGTTTTGTGTAGCGTACAGATTTGCAACATACGTAAACCGTAAAAATGCGTAGAAACTGAAGGATCATAATAAAATAAATATAACTGAATAAGTGTTGGTGTACCGGTAGTTGTTCAACCTCTGGCCAAAGTCCAAAACGTTGTCTCAGAGTTATTGTAGATGATATGGTAGCCATGCCCTATTAAAGCTTCCACCACTTGCATGGCTGGCAAGAACACGTGCATTTCCACAGTTAATATAGGCTGAGACAATGTAAACTAGTTGATTGGCACATAATTATGTGAGTGTCCATAAATATTGTTTAAGTATCTTTGTATTGTATATTAATAATTAAGTGGAATCTTTCCAATGGCCACAAGAAAGTTACAACAGAACTACGTTAGATAGCGTTAATATTTACGCACTATGTCTTGATGGAAATCACGGCCGGAACCTGTCTATCGATGTTTATAACTTCAGGTTTTTTTAGGTACTAAAATGAGTAAAAACCAGAATAGGTTATTTTTCCAAGCAAGGGTTTGTATTTGAAGATAAAATTAATTATTGAAGTAATTGTGGATAATCCGTGTCCTAGGCATTGCATACCATGAAATTGTTATTACCTTATTACTATACAAACAATATCATATTCGCCTATCCATTTTATACTGCTGAATTGCTCGATCAATTTGTCGATTGCATTAGGATTGGGAAAATCGAGGCAGCCAAAAAATGTAACCCTAGGACAATTATTTATGTAGCATGGAACAACAGTAAGGTACGAGTTGACTAGTACCATTCCTTGTATAGATAGATATCACTGTTTGGCCACAGCTATGGAACATAATTATACAGTACCTATAAGACAGCCGCATACTATACGTATATCAAAATATAGAAGAATATTTCCAGTGAAATATTTTTTGATAGAAAATAGTGATAATTGGAAGTGCCATTCGATGGTGAGAGCGGTCGTTAGTCGGCCTCAGGCTATACTGGCCACTATGTCGTGGGCTAATTGTAACAATGGGATGATAGGTCGAAAATTCGCCCATTTGGAAAATGTATTTCTTTGAGTTGAACTTGTGCCAATCAACTAGTTGTCTAGTCGGACTCTTACATTTCCGTGTTCTGCGATCTCTGGGGACTGGAAATGGTATTCGCCTGGTATGAGCATTCTCTGGAGGTGTACCACTTCTCGGGGGGAACCGATGCCGTAGACAATGCTGTAAGGGGATTGAGAAGGGCTTTGGACCGTCACAGACACTACTTGCATGTTTGCGTTACCAAGAGAATTCACCAACTAAGCTAAAACGCATTCCAGTAGCGTAGGACCACGCAGCTGTAGGCTACAGGTTGCAACAGGTCATTGGCAGCTTGCCATAACAAAGTTTCAATAGAGCGTCAATAATTATTACACACTATTTATTGATGGAAATCGTCGCGATTGTAAGGAGTTGAAGAATGAAAATAAGAAAAGTAATAATATTAATAAATAATATTCTTATTTAAACCTGTACGTTAGTATAAGAAAAGCTTTGTGATGGTGATGGTCAAAATTTTGATTCTGAAGTTTCAACGGATTTACACGTTTTTAGGTGCCAGGAACAAAAAGGTTAACGAAATCTCTGTCTATCGTTGGTTTGTCTGTTCGTCGATTTCTGGAGAAACTAGAGATAAAAAATTTCCAACAAGGTTCACAAAAATCATATCTCACTGCATTTTATTTTTTGGCGGTTTTACTCTCCAAAATCCCCCAAAAAAACGTTTTCTCAAAATTGGCTCGAACGATTTTGTTTAAATTCACAGATATTTTAGACGCTATTAATGCTAACAAAACCCAATAGGTCCCCTTGATAGTTAGATTCTGGGGGCGAAGAAATAAAATATAAGACTCTATTTTTATTAAAAAAATGAATAAAAAACAATTTTTCTATCCATGCTTTCCAATTTCAGGCATGCCACCTAGCAACAAAAGCTAGATTGTGATGGCAAAAGAAAGCGAATTCAAAGGAAGCTTTTTTTTTGGTTTGTTTACATAAGCTGCTTAATAAGTCCGTGGGTTCAAAATACATTGGAAGAAAATAAGATGATAAAATGTATGCGCTATTTTTCTTTTCCAAATGTATTTAGAGAATGTTAGTAATACAGTATATAAAATCACGGTACGGGTGAACCTATACAAGTTTTCTTATTCATCAATTAGTATAGGCCATAGGGGATAGTATAGATATAGAGCAAAGAGAACAACATCTATACTATACATTAGTGTAGAACCATTGACATAGAGGGCGTCCTATATTCGTTGGCTGTTACATTTTTGTCGTGTTCTGATTGTGTTTGATGTTGATAAAACATTGAGAACTGAGAAGCAAAGCTAGAAGGTCCGTAACTGAGCCCTGTATGTCCAATAAACAGTCAGAATGTGCGTGGTGTTTAAATCACTTTTTCCGAAATCATTACTGTTTATGTATTTTTCATATGACTCTGTCCGAATGAAATATATGAGAGTTTGAGTAATATTTTTTCATAAAAGCTGACAACCCCTTGTAATTTATAGCGCCATATTGATTTCAAAATTTCGTGTCCCCTCGCACTTTTTCATTGTTCCGGTAATATTGCTCATGGCTTGAGGCAACGGGTTTAGATTAATTTTGGAAAAATTACAAACAAGAATTTTAGTTAGGCTATTTGCCTAAGCTTGTGAAAACACTACGTTTCACATTGAAAATCCAGACATGCAGCAATGGTGTCAAGAGAACAAACCACGTGACCCTATTCCTATGATCAGAGGTCTCGATAACATTGACGGAAAATTTCAAAAAGTCTGGGGGGGGGGGAGGGGCTATGTCCTTAATATAAATTTTTTTAAAATCTTCTAGAAGCCTCACTAAAACAAACAATAAACAAAAAATAAAAATATCCTGGTAAGTTCACGAGAGATTATAATAGCAATACTCAGTGGCGTAACGATTGGTTTTCGAAGGGGGGAAAGCCGTTCTCCTCATGGCCATACGCAGCTTTTAAATAAATGATCATAGTGTCCTTTGCGCAGGAGCCCGAGGGTTATGGAGACCTGAAGGGCGGGCCGGGGGCTCCCCCGGCCGAAAGTTTTAGAAAAATATGCCTGAAATAGTGGGGTTTTACGCATTTTGAGAGCAGTAACAGATAGATTTAAAAGGTGAAAAATATACTGCAAACAAGGGGGGAGAATCGGCCTGAAATAGTGCAGTTTCACGTATTCTATCAGCAACCCATTTTACATTTTGCAGATGAAGATTTTGTTAAGACACCCATAATAGCGACTTCCTACAAAATCGTGGGGCTTTAAGGCTTTAAGTGGTCGCTTTATTCGCTTAATGGATGGGACGCCCCTGTACAAAACGTATCAATTTTATTTTTATTTAGGATCCTGGGGGAGGGACAGGGATAGACCTGTGGGGGGGGGGGGGACCCCCATTTTCCGCCCATGCTCGATAATCGTGTAAATCTCAGCTGGAATTGCTTAGAGCCTGTCAGAATGTATATAAGCCCTTCCCTGTTTCATGCCGCTATGCATTGTATACCGTTTCATTTACTTTCATTGGTCTGATAATTCTAGACTTTGCAATGAATTCAGTGCTTTGGGATAGGACTGAAGCACAAGATAATTATTTAGCATGTAACTACTCATAATAGCACTTCGGTACCTGTACTTCTTGATAAATAGGAAAGCATGCACGGGTTCACCGTACCGTTTTTATTTCAATTAGTTAGTATAAACTTCAAACTCCCAGAAAAGGGGTTGTGTATGCGCAAATATCCCCATTTACCGGTTAACTAAACTATTTAATCTAAGCGCTTGTTCATTAGATGCTACAGACACTAAACTAACTTTCCATAAAACATTATCCCCATTACAATTATATGAAAATAATATATTGTAAATTAAAATATAAAATACAAAGAACCGGTCCGAGTTTACTCGAACATGCTTTCCAATTTATAAATTAGTAGATAGAAATAATGTGAAGAACCGGTCCGAGTTTACTCGAACATGCTTTCCAAATTATTAATTATAGTAGATATAAATAGAGAATTTTAAATTTCGGTAATCTGGCGGGGGGGGGGGGTTGTCCACCAGACGTCTCTGGAGGTGAAGTAAATTCTAGATAGGTCAGACATTACATTACATTACCACACAGCAAAAATGCCATGCACGCAATGCATTTCAGCGTGAATGTTTTTCATTTTTTCAAAAACATTTTTATTGCACAAAACCAAATAGTTTTTTGGGAAAGCAGCCTGTCCGGTTTCGTTAATCAATTTAACACCTAAAACATGCCTGAAGGTAGAAATCATCGATAAAAATGCTTCGCAGAAAAATTATTTTTCAATCATTTTTCAAGAAAATTGAGTTATTATTATTGTTTTACGCCCAGAAGCAAACTATCAAGGGACAAGCGACGCCCCGCATGTTGTCAACATTTACAACGACTACAATATATGTGAATTTAAAAGAAATCGTTGGAGCCGTTTTTGAGAAATAATTTTTTTTAGGCTTTTTTTGGTGTTTTTCGAGAAAAAAAACCACCCCAAATTGAGTTAGCCCAAAATAAAAAAAAAGTCCAAAGGTATGATTTTTGTTAACCTACATGCCGAATTTCATCAAAATCGACGGAGTTGTTCGCCCGGAAATCGACGCACAGACAGACAGACATACATACAGACAGACAGACAGACAGACGGACAGACAGACAGAGCGACAGACAGACATTTCGTAAAAACCACTTTTTTGGGTTCCTGGGACCTTAAAACGTGTACATCCGTTGAAATCTCGAAATCGAAAATTTCGACCGTCACAAAGCTTTCCTTATACTATGTATAAATTGGGAAGCAAAAAGTGGTTTTAACGAAATGTCTGTCTGTCTGTCTGTATGTCGGTCTGTCGCTCTGTCATCGATTTCCGATTTTTTACACCCAGAATCGAACAATCAAGGGGCAAGCGACCCCACGCATGTTGTCAACATTAATAACGACTACAATATATGTGAATTTAAAAGAAATCGTTGGAGCCGTTTTTGAGAAATATTTTTTTAGGCGTTTTTTTTTAGTGTTTTTCGAGAACAAAACCCCCCAAATTGAGTTAGATCAAAATAAAAAATATTGTCCCGAGGCATGATTTTTGCGAACCTACATGCATACATCAAAATCGGTTGAGTAGTTTGCCCGGAAATTGACGAACAGACAGACAGACAGGCAGACAGACAGAGCGAAAGAGCGACAGACAGACATTTCGTAAAAAAAAAACTTTTTTGGGTTCCTGGGACGTCAAAACATGTAAATCCGTTGAAATCTCGGAATCGAAAATTTCGACCATCACAAAGTTTTCCTTATAATACGTATAAATTGGAAAGCAATAATTTCCCTATGGTTAAATTTGAAATCCCTCGAGGGGGGGGGGGGGGTCCACCTCAATATATCAAAAACCCCTTAAAACTCAATTGCATATTCCGGAACGAACAGACCAATACATTGTGACAGTAGTAACAATGACACATGGCACGTAATGTAATGAATTTTCCATAATTAAAAAAATAATTTTTTCCGCAGAGCAAAATATTTTTTTGGGAATGCAACCTGTCCGGTTATGTTACTCTATTGAACACCTAAAACATACCTGAAGGTAGAAATCATCGATAAAAAGGTTCCACAGAAAAATGATTTTTTATTCATTTTTCATTCAAATTTAGTTATATTTTTTTACCCCCAAAAGCAAACTATCAAGGGGCAAGCGACCCCCACATTTTTTCAGCATTAATAACGACTGCAACATATGTGAATTTAAAAAAAATCGAAGGAGCCGTTTTTGAAAAATAATTTATTTAGGCGTTTTTTGGAGTTTTTTGAGAATAACCCCCCCCCCCCCGCCAAATTAAGTTGGCCCCAAATAATAAAAATTCTCTTGAGGTATGATTTTTGTAAACCTACATGCTAAATTTTATCAAAATCGAGCCAGTAGTTTGCCCGGAAACCGATGAACAGACAGAGCGACACACAGACAGACTTTTCGTAAAAACCACTTTTTCGGGTTCCTGGGACCTCAAAACGCGTAAATCCGTTGAATCTCGAAATCGAAAATTTCGACCATCACAAAGCTTTCCTAATACTACGTGTAGGTACATTGGAAAACAAAAAATCTTCAAAACTAATGCATTGATATGTATACACATTTTTTCTGATGCTGAAATGAAGGACGAGGGACGAGGAACGATGGATTGCTTAATTGCCAACTTTAGGGCTGTAAAAAAGAAGTCAGAATTATTACTAACACACAGAAATAAACCGACCGAATTCCGATCAGAATTTGAGTTTAAGACCACTATTTTGGACCATAAAACGTAAGCTATTTTTTTTTTTTACATTTGTTAGAACCCTGTATCGCAGCCCATGACAATTTAAATTGTAGTTCATAGGCCTATTCAATTTTTAGATCTACAATTAGTTAATAAGTTCTGTATACATATATGACCCCGAAATTTAATATACTGGATGTAGCCTGTAGGAAACATTGAAAAAATTGTAATTAGGCCAAACTACATTAAAGAAGTGTCATTGATCATTAAACAGATCTACTATAGGTACCCAGTAATATGAATAAGTCTCTGAAAATTCTAGACTTAACTGCTGTGGAAATGCGTAAATACGTACTATTTCACGCCAGTCGCTAGATGCTAGTCGCCTGCCAGTCTTATAAAATGGGATACACCACTTTGCCACTTTGTGTAAATAAAAATTGGCGTAGGCAAAATGTAAAATGTCAATTATTAATTAATTTATGCTTTAGTGGAATGAAATTAAACACCGTGGAATATCGGAGAGAAGCGAGTCTCACACTAGTAACATAATTACTGCCGAGCTGGAGGTTACAGCGGGCGGGACTTAGAATAAAGAAGAAGAGCCAGTGACAACCAGAATAATCAAGAAGTCTCATACGCTCAATCTTCAGGAGTGTGAAGTGTAGAATATTATTGTTACGGTTTTGTTTTACATGTTTTGTTGTCTTGTCGAGTTGAGAGAAAATAGCGAATAAAATATAAAACGTCCATGTGTCAATTTATACGTAGTATAAGGAAAGCTTTGTGACGGTCAAAATTTTCGATTCCAAGATTTCAACGGATGTACACGTTTTAAGGTCCCAGGAACCAAAAAAAGTGTCTGTCTGTCTGTCTGTCTGTGCCTCGATTTCCGGGCAAACTACTCGGTCGATTTTGATGAAATTCGGCATGTAGGTTCACAAAAATCATACCTCGAGACCATTTGTTTTATTTGGGGCTAACTCAATTTGGGGGGGTTCCATTCCCAAAAAACTCCAAAAACGTCAAAAAAAATTATTTCTCAAAAACCAAAAAAAGTGTTTTTTACGAAATGTCTGTCTGTCTGTCTGTGCGTCGATTTCCGGGCAAACTACTCGGTCGATTTTGATGAAATTCGGCATGTAGGTTCACAGAAATCATACCTCTGGACCACTTTTTTTTATTATGGGCTAACTCAATTTGGGGGGGTTTTATTCTCAAAAAACTCCTAAAAACATTATTTCTCAAAAACGGCTCCAACGATTTCTTTTAAATTCACATATATTGTATTCGCTATATATGTTAACAAAATGCGGGGAGTCGCTTGCCCCTTGATAATTTGCTTCTGGAGATAAAAAAATAAAAATAACTCAATTTTCATGAAAAATATTTTTACTGCGAAACCTTTTTATCGATGATTTCTGCCTTCAGGCATGGTTGAGGTATTAAATTGAGTAACGAAACCGGACAGGTTGCTTTCCCAAAGAACTATTTAGTTTTGTGCAAAAAAAATTTTTTTTTTTAATATTAGTAAATTCACGCTTAAATGCATTGCGTGCCCTGCCAGTATTGCTGTGTGGTAATGTGTTGGTCTGACATATCTAGAATTTAACTCACCTCCAGTGACCAGTGACATCAGGCGGACAACCCTCCCCCCCCCCCAAAAAAAAAATGTTCCGAGGCATGATTTTTGTGAACTTACATGCCGAATTTCATCAAAATCGACCGAGTAGTTTGCCTGGAAATCGACGGACGGACGGACAGACAGACAGACAGACATTTCGTAAAAACCACTTTTTTGGGTTCCTGGGACCTCAAAACTTGTAAATCCGTTGAAATCTCGGAATCGAAAATCGAAAACAAAGCTACAATACTACGTATAAATTGGAAAGCAAAAATAACAGAACATACAAGTACTGCAATTATTTGGATTTCGTAAAGAATTGGGGGTTTTTATAGGCAGGAACAACCTGAAATAACGCCGGTTTATCAACTTTTTGACGCCATCCTTATCGTTGTCACATTTGAGAGGTCTTTCTCTGATTGAAAATCAATTACACAAACAAAATCAAGCTTATCAAAATCAATGCTTAAAACCCAACTATTTCATAGCCAATTTTTCAAAAAATTTCTCCCGGGGGACACCCCCGGGCCCCCCTTCTTCGCAATTATATTCATCGCCAGGGAGATCTAACTTTTACTGCTCTCAAACCGTAAACCCTCATTATTTCAGATCTATTTCTAAAAGAACCCGGTCCGAGTTCACTCGAACATGCTTTCCAATTCAAAAATTCAAAATCAAAATTATTAGATTTGATTTTTGGGTTCCTGGGACCTCAAAACGTGTAAATCCGTTGAAATCTCGGAATCGAAAATTTCGACCATCACAAAGCTTTCCTTATACTACGTATAAATTGGAAAGCAAGAATTAACCCCCGGGCCCCCCCTTGTTTGCAATTGTATTCATCGCCTGTAAAATCTAAATGTAACTGCTAGTCTATCAAAATGCGCAAAATCCCACTATTTCAGGCATATTTTTTCAAAGCATCCGACCCCTCTTTCGGGTCACATGCGCAAAGTACACCAAGGTCATTAATATAAAAGCTGCGTAGGTCGATGAGAACGGGTTTGCCAATTTCCCATACATTTATGGGGGGGGGGGGGCGCACTTAAAAATGAAGGACATATCACAGAGCAAAACAATATTGTGAAGTCACGGGGAACGTCATCCATATATATGGAAGAAGAATCTGGGCCGTAGCCAGGGTATTTTTTGGCGGGAGGGTTATGATTAACTTACATTTATTTGTATCCACTCTCTATAGTCTCTCCCGTGAGGAATGAAAGAGTGCTAGTGGCTATAATAAAGAAGAGAAACAGCTGCTATCTCATATAAAAATTAGAAGAGCGACATGGGTAGGGCATTTATTAAGGCACGAAAATCTGGTACACACCACCATTGAGGGCACAGTGGAACGACCCAATAGAAGAGGGTAGCCAATGGAGGAACTCATGGATCAACTGAAGGAGGACGCAGCAGCTCAAACGTACCAAGTATAGAAGAGGAAGGTGCAGGACAGAGAGCAGGACGATGACATGCAGGGAGTTGCTTGCAACCAATCGTTGAGATTGTCACCTCTGAAGAAGACTGTCAAGTTTGCTTTATTCCGTGAGGAAGTGCTCCCCCCCCCCCACTCTCCTTTGCTATTATAACATATGTTGCAAATGACATAAATCGCAGAATTCTTTGAGACTAAAGCCTTCTAATTTTGACGTAAACACTACAAGTTGCAATGAACTAGGCCTAGATGTGAAAAAGTAACTTATTTATTTACAAATGCTATTATTTACTTAACTGAAAACTGTAAATAGGGCTGGTATAAAATACATTGGCGTTTATGGCAAGAAGTTGCGAGGCAGGTCGCCAACCGAATTGGATGAATAAGGCGACAAACAGAATATTTAACGAAGCTAAGCCCAACATTTAGTTAACCTGCTGCATAATTGAATAACGCACCTTGTTTTCAGCTCCGCTCTGATTACATACAACACACGCACACTGCCTCCAACTTGCTGCCTAACTTATTGTACCATACATTTCCACTAAAAATATGTAATGTTCTTTGGGCCCTGCACATATAAGAACCGGTACAAGTGACCCCATCATACATGCATTGCCATTTATCAATTAGGATAGATACTGGAATAGTGACTTTGTAAATAATTGACTAAATTTCAGTTTAGGTTTACATTTCGAGTTTCCCTATCCCATAGCACTTGGACGATTGCATAGCCAAGAATGGGCAGACCAATATAATACAATGAAAAACAGGAGTAGTGGCAGGAATTATCCATAATCTTTGCTTGGAAAAGCGCCCTGCTCGGTTTTGTTACTCTATTTTTATACCTAGAACATACCTGAAGAAAACAATCAAAGCATCGATACAAAGGTTTCACAGAAGAAATATTTCTTAGTCATTTTTCATGAAAATTGATTTTTTTCATATTTTTGTGCCCCCAGAACCAAACTATCAAGGGGAAAGCGACCTATTGGATTTCATTTGCATTAATAAAGACTGCATATTTATGTGAATTTAAAAGAAATTACTGGAGTCGTTTTGGAGAAATATTGTTTTTAGCCATTTTTTTGAGGTTTTAGGAGGGTAAAACCCCCAAATTTGGGTTAACCCACGTGAAGGGTATACCAGGCAATGAGGATGTGGATAAGGCAGCGAAGGCAGGTGCTACATAAGTTTGCAAAGTGCAAACTCAGTTAGCTGAATATACAATCCATCTAATTAAAATTCACAAAATTTGAAAAGCATTATAAATGTGTAAACTTGCACTATTTTATGTTTTAAACTCAAAATATTAAATAATAATTCATGTAGTTTTTCACCATTTTACCAATCAATGATGAATTCTGACCCACATTACACTTAAGTGACGTCAACAGCTATGAGTGTCGACTTTTGGGAAATGGCAGTCAACCTTAAGTTGGAAATAAATTAGGAGCAATTCATTACCGTATGGGACACCCCTTATAAAGGCAGCCGCAAAGAGCAAGTTATACTCGTCAAAATTGGAATCGGGGACACGAGACTGACGCATTTATCGGTTGATGAATGAGGTGTGGAGTGGCCTTTACTGTTGCTCACCTACTCTTACATTTCGGTTCAGCGAACTTCCTTCCTCTCTCGCTGTTGCGTTGGGACACTAAATAAAAGCCACCGATCCCGTCACATTGCTTCTACGAGTCACAGCAGAAGAAGAAAATGTACAAAGGCCCTTTTTATTGTATATGATGATGCATGTTCGACACGGATCCCTTGAGAACCGTAAAAGTAGGTCCTAAAACTGTGCTCCAGTTGGAAATTAGGTCTCTTATAATAATTCAACATACTTTTTCCGGCTCGAAATCGAAAATTTGATCGATTGCGATGCTTTCAGTACTATATTTCGTATATGAGGGTAAGTAAAAATCTTGAATATTACATAACTCGTTGCCTATTTACTTTGGGCCAACGTGTTTAGCATGTGGTGATCCCAACGCCCCCTTTTAGCTTTGTGGCACCGGTTTTTCTGAAAATCTCAATGTTTTTTTTTATAACCACACGCATTGTTATTATTATTATTATACTAGTAGATGTATATTGGTCATTTGAAGCCGGCCGCCATACCAAGTTGAATTCAGCGGACCAGCGCAGGTTCAAAGCTGCAGATAACTTGGTCGTGTGCACAGTGCCGGTAGGGAAACATGATAGGACTTGTCCTGGTCACCTCCAACTAATCGTGTGACTTCACTGTGTTTCCCAAGTGGTTCGGAATCCACTATAATGAGGAGGTCCACTGTCCTATGGGCTGGGGGGGGGGGGGGCATAGAACAGTCAAGTCGGGGTCGCTCTATGGACCCAAATAAGAGGCCTAAGTCGTTATTAACCCGACGAACACTAAGTACTACTACTATATTGGTCAAGTAGGCCCAATCTGTTTCTATCTTGAGATGAGAGGGGACAAAAAGAAAGGCTCAGCTATATTCGAGACGAATATGAATTAAAGCAGACCCAAATGAATCGGCAGATGTGTTAAAGTACTGTTAACATTACATAGCCACTAGGTTTACTTTTAAAAAAAACTATGAATTGCGATTAGTAGCCCAATATTCTTGCCTTCTCTAGTGCTTATGTTAGTTATATTGTGCCGTACCGGTACAATAAATAAAATAATTTTTGTTTTTAACCATTATTTAACCATAATTTTGTAGCTAGATGTAAAAGCCGCAGACGGGCCTCGCCTTGCGGTAATTGAACTATGACGTGAATTGTATTATTTTAATCTGTAATTAAATCTGAAATTTTTAAAGTAATTGCTATTGGGTGGGCTTCTAAGACAAACCATACAAAAATAAACAAACAATAACGCTGCGTAAGCTTAAAATCAAACATAAGGCTACATAGGGGGAAAATTGCAGGCAATGGGCAACTTATCGATAGCTTCATTTCGCTGACACTGGTTTTCCGTCTGCGGTCTTATTTCTGTTTCTCTCTTTTTCTTTTTTGGAAACCCTATGAATATTATCAATACTACCTGTCTATTCAGTGGATGTACGAGTATGTAATGAATGTGTGTAACCCAAAACCAAATGAATAATTATTATCTAGAAATGTAATACTCGTTATTTCCATCCGTACTTGTTCCATCTTACAGAAAGACAGATGGCAAGTAGGAGAAAAAAAATCACTGATTCAGGGCCTTTACGAAAAAAGTTTGGAATAATATATTAGTGAATAATTATTGGGATATTTTGACTGGATTTTTTTTATACATTTACCAAATATATTGTACCCTTTATAACAATATATCATACCTGTAATAATCATAATATATTATACAATAGCGTGGTATGTTCAAGTCACAATAAAAATAATGTTTTTTAAATTCATTTCTCCTAGGCCCACTCATATACCACTGTGGGATCGGACTTAAAATACACAGGTTTGACTCTCCTGCCGTAGTAATTTTTTCACTTGACACATTAAATATATAGGTACCGTAATTTATGTGACTTAGAAAACTTACCAAAGCTATTGCGCCGCCTCAGGTTGCCTCCCTCGTCTAGTTCGTCTAGGTAGTTAGATGGCAGAAGTAGGTCGACCCTAGTGTCTACGTCCTCATCAATGATTTTCTCCGATGATTGGTTGTATATACTGAGGATGTTGGCTGTGCACCTACACAAATACACCCAATTGCGCAATCAATGGCATACATCTAACTTCCTAGCCTTCATATAGGAATAGCGCTTGCCCGCAACCATTGATATGTATTCCTAAGGTTCAAGGTCCAGCAGCATGGGTATTTATGTAAATATGTTTTTTCAGAAATAAAGATGAATTCATAACCTAGATAGGTGTGAATAAGTTTACACTACTTTCCACTCTTACAAGGAAATACTTGATATGTTTCAAAAGTTCCAAAAGTTAGAATAAGATCCTGTACATAAATCCTCGATGAGGTTAAGTTAATAAATCCTTGGAACCATTTATGCCTAACCTAAATTTAAAAAAAAGGATTTTGTACTCTCCAATAGGGAGAGGGAGGAAGTTTTGACGGTTGCAGCCCCTTGAAATGCTTGAAAAAAACGAAGGTAATGAACATTTCAGCTAATAACTATTAAAAACTCAATTTTTAGAACGAAATAAAATCCTAAATACGTTGCTGCTTGCCAATGTATATTATGTAATGTAATGATTTTTGCATGCGCTCTGCATGTGCAGTGTAAGGCTGGCTTACTTTAAAATTTAGCTTAGTTCTTCTCGGTGAAGGTCCTACAGAGCCTACGTAGCAAGAGGGGAAAAAAGTTATCGCAACTCACAGGACCTCTGAAAAAAATTCCCAGTCAGCTCATAATTTGCCTACAGGGCGATTGAGTCGTACCTTAGACGCAGACGATTGTATATGAAATCATGAGAGCGTACCACCAGACTCAGCCGTGAAAAGCTGGCTTGCATCTTCCCGTCTCGAGGTAGGGGGAACCGCTCTACAGGGTCAGAACCAACCTGCAACCAACAGAAAACCTGCAAGTGAAAACGGCTCAAGCTCTTGGCTGAAAAATTGTGAAATACCACATAACTCAATTGTTATGGACAAGGGGTTTCGCCGCGCAAGTCCCACTATTATATAGGTCGAGTTGCTGAAGGCTTGGTTTGACGTAACCATGGGTCCGGTTAAACATGGCATGAACTCAAAAGAAAAACCAAATAGGGAACATTTTTATTTTTTGCAACATTTGTCCACCAGGGGCGATATTTATCTCAAACTTTTGGCGGTAAGCCGATAAGTGAAGCATTTGCTTTCACTATCTAACCCAGTCGCTAATGGCGTCATTGCCTCAGTCTTCGTGACAAAATTTCTAACAATACACCTTTTATAATTACAAAACACTGAAATTGCAACCGTGAAATGAATACGAAGTCTTTCTAATAGTTATAAGTATGCTAATATGTGACAAAAATAATGGCATTTTTTAAGTGAAAACTTCTTTAGGCGCACCACATACAGATGTCAGCAGGGTAGTAAGTTGGGCTGGTTCGATACGCGTCACGCGACACGGTCGCTAGAAAGAAGAAAGAAAGAAATAGATAAGAAAGAATATTGAGTGAACTGAACACTTCTTCAGGCGCACCACACACAGACTTTAGAAGGGCAGTTAGTTGAGCTGGATCGTGACGGCCCCCTGTGGCGCGACACGCTCGATGGGGTGCCTGAACACCCCATTTAAATTGTATGGGCGGGCTTGAAACCAGTTTTTGGGGCAGATGTAGAGGGCCTATTTCAATTTAAATTATACCCATGTCTTCGTCTATTCTTCTTCTTTCAGACCATGCTATATTTGTGGTGATCAGGCGGGTAGTTCTCACCATATGCTTAATGCAACAATATCGTGCCCCAAGGTCACGCTGGAGTATTTGGCGGCATTTGGTTAGTAGGTACGTCAGAAGGACTTTACCGCGTCTTTTTAGTATTTACTTAAAATTACTTTTGACCGTTTATATTTTGTTATTCCTCCTGTTAATTGCTATCTATTTTTTAATGTTTATTTTATAGTTTTATGCTTTTATTCATAATGATACTATCGTGCTGTTCATATAATTGTACAAATAGGCAAGGTGCAGGAGATAGATGGTGCTGTAGGAAATATATTGTTTAAAAGGGATTGTAGAATTAGATGTAGATTGTAGAATACGAAAAAACGAAAATAAATAATTTGTTTTATGTAGAATTAAATAAATATGGACTTTAATTTCTGACTTGTTTCTCATTCAATCTACGAACGCGATCCCTAATAATACTACATGATACATAATATTATTTACTACGGTATATAAATAAATTAATAAATAAATAAACGTTTATTTGCAAACAGACAAAGTCCAATAATATGCTAATTAATATACCGTACATATAAAGTGATTGGGATTGCCAATGAAGTTTTCACTTCTGCCGTGCGGTCTTTGGTTTTTTAAATGGCTCTGTTCCTGAACCAATGTGCTTGTAGGCCTGTAGTAAAATCAGGTCTTTTGCTGATTAAGTGTAAGCTGATTCCCCCTGCCCGTATTACTGTGTTGTAATATATTGATCGACACATTCTCAACTGTGGAATCGAACCATCGATCGTTTCATTCCATTGGGATAGGGAAACTCGAGGCATCCTAAATTAGTCATTCATCAGTCTGTTGCTTCCAGAAGAATATATCTAGCAAGCAGGATGTGGCTTAGTGGGTTCTGTATATTCATACATTAATAACCTTTAAAGCCGCTTTTTGGATAATGTGTTTAGGCTTAACTTTATGAATTCCCCAAAATTAAGCATGGTGCCCAAAATAGGAAAAAAAATACTCATTCAAACTCATTCAAACTCAAACGGATAATAAGACAGAGTAGAATACAGAGCTACAGACATTTCCTAAAAACTAGAAATTGTTTTTGTGCCATATCACTTCATATCAATTCCGTTGAAAATTCGAACATTACAAAACCTTCGTGTTACATATAAATAGGAAATCAGAAACGAGTTTTCAGCTAAGCGAATTGTATAAGCCGCACGATTGAGAGAACTCCAGCGCGAATTTTAAGCATAGGTTTGCTTCCTTTGTCTAAATCTTATGGACGAAGTGACGACCACATACGCTTCCCGGCTTAATGTATCAAAAATATTCACTCAAACGTAACATGACAGCCAGCAAAGTTATTAAGCCTAACTTAGAATGAAGGGTAGGTAATTACTAAAGAAGCTTTTAGTAATGGCAAAAAGCAAACTTCATTTCCAGCAACGTAGCCTAATTCGAATTTCCCACTAACTCTCCCCCTTGTGAAAATTCCGAGAGCCGCAGATTTAACTCTACGTGAGGACTTCATCCCAAAACCTGCACATCAGCCTTTAATGGAAACAAAGCCCCCCCCCCCTCACGGCTCCTGGTTAATTCAATAACTAGTCGTACTATTACCGGTTTTCCCTCCTTTTTCCCTACAGCGTGCATTGTGTAGGATCTCTAGAAACTGATAATTTTCAAACCATTTTCTATGTTTGCTCGACTATACCGTAAGTTTGTAGCAGGCGCGGATGTACGGGGGGGGGGGGGGGCTATAGCCCCCCCTCCCATCAGGGTCCTCAAAATGCGTAAAACCCCACTATTTCAGTCCTATTTTTCACAAATTTTCTCCCGGGGGAGACCCCCGGGCCCACCTTGTGCTCGATTGTATTAATTACGTACATTATAGAGCCCTTATTGCTCTGAAAATACGTAAAACCCCAATATTTCAGCCCTATTTAAAAAAAAAAAAAAAATGGAAATTTAATCTTAGCCCCCTCCTTGGTCTCATTCTAGATCCGCGCCTCGTTGCTAGCATTAAGGGTGGTTTAAGAGCAAATGGAGCCCCCACGGGGTCCACGACTGACACTGACAGTTAACTTATGTGTTATTTTAGTACGAAAAACTACTTTCACTATTTAAATTAAATTTTTTTTCTTATCTATATGGGGGTAATTTGGTATTAGGAAAGATTTTTGATGGTCTAAATGCTCATTTTCGTGATTTTCACGAAATGGAAAAGTCCCACGAACCCAAAAAGTGTTTTATACGAAATATCGATCTTTCGGTTTGTATTCAATCAAATTTGATGAAATTTGGCAAATATTACACGCATTACACGCAAATATCCCTTCTCCACATCGGACGTATTCAATACTTTTAGGATAGGGAACATCGTGGTAGCTGCAAATAAACAGCAAGCGACTTCGGTGGCAAGGTGGGAGCGTGCTTGTGCGAGTATCTACACACCTTGCGGTCGGAGACGTGTCGTAACTCGACACAAGTACCTATTAGGTGACTTAGTGAGGCGACTGAAGAGGTTAATCGGATACATTCATTAAATTGTTTGTTCGCGATTTAACCCTTTTATTTAAAAACAAAAAAAACCGAGGGAGAGCTTAAGACCGCACGGCAGAAGTGAAAACATTCAGTTCATTGGCAATCCCAATCAATTTATATGCACATAGTAAATAATATTATGTATTATGTAGTATTACTAGGGTTCGTGTTCGTAGATTGAATGAGAAATAAGTCAGAAATTAAAGTTAATATTTATTAAATTCTATATAAATCAAATTCTTTTTTAGTATATTCAATTCTAAATGTCTTAATTGTCTTTATTGAAATTAAAACCTGTAGTTAGAATTGATACGTAATGATAATTATTTTAACAATTATTTTTATTTTCATGAGTTATAATAATATGAGATATGAAGGACTACTGTCTACTGTCTCCTTTTTCAGATTGGAAAATGGACGATGAAATCCCTAATAATACATTAATACCTACTACATAAATATTATTTACTATATACATATAAACTGATTGGGATTGCCAGTGAAGTTTTCACTTCTGCCGTGCGGTCTTGAGCACACACTAGGTTTTCACAAGTTTCACTCGTGTTTAAAGGGTGAAGGAGTGAATTTGAAACTATATATTTATATTCGTTTGAAACATTAATTCATACTGCTTCTAATGACACATTAAAAATTTATTTCGATTGAAAATTGTAGGCTGTGGAATTTTTTTATCTATGCATGTAAATTTAAAAGTACCCTTTGAACCTGTTTTCTGCCAAAACACGGATGGCTCATACACTCACCTGACCCTGAACCAAGAAACGGATAGTAAAACTGAATATATGTCTGGAAAGAGTAAGAAAGGTGGAAAGGAACTGAAGTAGTTTGAAGTTTACAAATTGATTTTAACACCCCCTAGAACGCGTCCTGAAAAGGCCTATTTTCGATTAAAATCGGCAAATTAGGGCGCACCTCCTCACGTTTCCACCCCCCAAGTCGAACCCCTTGCCCTATCACATTAAGTATAGCATGGCCTGAAAGACAAAGAATAAACCAAGACATGGATATAATTTAAATTGAGATAGACCTTCTACATCTGCCCCAAAAAGTTGTATTAAGCCCGCCCATACAATTCAAAGAACCGGTCCGAGTTTACTCCACCTGACGTCACTCGTCACTGGTGGTGAGGTAAATTCTATATAGGTCAGACCAACCAACACATTACCACACAGCAATACTGGCAGGGCACGCAATGCATTTGAGCGTGAATTTTCTATCATTTTTTCAAAAAAACATTTTTTTGTAGAAAACCACATACTTTTTTGGGAAAGCAACCTGTCCGGTTTCGTTACTCAATTTATCACCTAAAATATACCTGAAGGAAATCATCGATAAAAAGGTGTCGCAGAAAAATTATTAATTAGACATTTTTCAATAAAATTTAGCCATTTTTATTCTTTTACCCCCAGAAGCAAACTATCAAGGGGCAAGTGACCCCCCGCATTTTATCAACATTTACAAAAACTACAATATATGTGAATTTAATAGAAATCTTTGGAGCTGTTTTTGGGAAATAATTTTTTTAGACGTTTTTTTGAAGTTTTTTGTAAATAAAAACCCCCCAAATTGAGTTAGCCCAAAACAAGAAAAGTCCCGAGGCATGATTTTTGTGAACCTACGTGCTGAATTTCATCAAAATGGACTGAGTAGTTTGCCCGGAAATCGTCGAACAGACAGACAGACAGACATTTCGTAAAAACCACTTTTTTGGGTTCCTGGGACCTTAAATCGTGTAAATCCGTTGAAATCTCGGAATCGAAAATTTCGACCATCACAAAACTTTCCTTATACTACGCATAAATTGGAAAGCAAAAATATTTGCTATAGATTGGTACCATAGGTTTTGGAACCGCTTATTATTATCTAGGTGCTATGATGCATGGGAGAGAATGTGTTTCTTATGGGTTAACTCGTACCGGTTCATTTTAAGATGATGTTGATCCGCACCAAAGGCATTAGAGAGAGGGTAGCTTGTATTTTTAAAGTGATAGTAAAAGGAAGAAGCATGCTGCGTAGTCAAAATTCAATTTTTGTAAATGGCCCGTCAGCCAAGGGAAACGGATGTGCTGACTTGGCAAAGTTGGACAAAGTAACCTTGGGGAGGGGAGGAGAATCGGGAGGTACACCTTTACCCAAAACATATTTACAGCCTGTCACCTTTCACGCACTGAATGATCTGAATTTTCAATGGAAATTTACCGCGATGAGTCTTGACTTTACCGTGCCGTACAGCTTCTAAATGAAATACTCCAATAGTAAGTGTAGCATAATGGGTAAAATAAATTATTTAATTTTCTTCTGTCATGTAACATGAAGTGTATCTGTGAAGACGTCTTGAAGTCTTGGACTGTCCAATGACCTATATGCTGGTGGTTCGAGTTCCCTATTTCGTAGTGTCGTACCTTCGTGGTCATACTCTTATTCCAAAGATTCGGTTAGGTACTTTTCCCTAGTCACAACCAGTCTAACCTTTTAACTTGCCCATCATATTATTGCTTTCCAATTTATACGTAGTATAAGGAAAGCTTTGTGATGGTCGAAATTTTGGATTCCGAGATTTCAACGGATTTACACGTTTTGAGGTCCCAGGAACCCAAAAAAGTGGTTTTTACAAAATGTCTGTCTGTCGGTCGGTCTGTCGGTCTGTCGGTCTGTCGGTCTGTCTGTTCGTCGATTTCCGGGCAAACTACTCAGTGGATTTGAGTGAAATTTGGCATGTAGGTTCACAAAAATCATACCTCGGGACCATTTTTTTTTTTGGGCTAACTCAATTTGAGGGGGTTTTATTTTCAAAAAACTCCAAAAAAACGTCTAAAAAAATTATTTCTCAAAAACGGCTCCAACGATTTCTTTTAAATTCTCGTAGATTGTAGTCGTTATTAATGTTGACAAAATGCGGGGGGTCGCTTGCCCCTTGATAGTTTGCTTCTGGGGGTAAAAAAATAAAAATAACTAAATTTTAATTAAAAAAATGACTAAAAAATGCGAAACCTTTCTATCGATGATTTCTACCTTCAAGCATGTTTTAGGTGTTAAATTGAGTAACAAAACCGGATAGGTTGCTTTCCCAAAAAAATATTTGGTTTTGCCCAAAAAATTATTTTTTGAAAAAAATGATAGAAAATTCGCGCTCAAATGCATTGCATGCCCTACCATTATTGCTGTGTGGTAATTAATGTGTTTGTTTGACCTATCGAGAATTTACCTCACTTCCAGTGACGTCAGGTGGACAACCGCCCCCCCCCCCCCGAGATATCGGAAATTTAACCACAGGAAAAATATTTGCCATAAAATTACTAATTTTCTCTATCTAATAATTTTGATAAATTGGAAAGCATGTTCGAGTGAACTCGGACCGGTTCTTATATATTATACAAGCGGGGCTTGGGACCACTTCGCGGCCCTGCCCCCCTTGCGCCTACGATACCTTCAGGGCCTCGCATTGGGCATTACGCAGCTCGCATGACACAACTTCAATTTCCAGAATTTTCTAATTTTCCGCGCAATTTTTTAATTTTTTTTCTTTCCTAAGAACCTTCTCCTTACAATAATAAACACAACAAGATAAAAAATTGTGAAATCGGTCAAGCCGTTTACGCGTGATGCCGTGACAAAGGGATATAGGGATTCATTTTTATATATCTTCTTAAATTGGGGAAATATGTTAATAGTGTACGATAGTTACATTAAACCGGTACAGTATGTGTGTATATGTGGGATAATTTTTATCCATATACCTAGGTAAAATACATATTATAGAAATCGGAAGCAAAACATAGACCATTTTTAACGTGAAACTTGAAGATATTCACACTGTAGCCGAAATGGAAGGCCTAAATTGGATGATTTGTTGATAATTTGTTTACATTAGTAAACAACATGCAGAACTGCAAATTTACGAAACATTGTGGCCCCGATTAAGTAGGTAGATTTTTCGAAATTATAGACAACGGGCATAATATCTGGTAAAATTTCCTGTTTGACCCGATTCTAAAGGGGGAGGGGGAAGGATGGAACCACTTTTTGTATACTCGCTTGAAACCCCCATTTTTACTGCCTTCAGCGATATATTAACTTATCATGTCGGTTAAAAATTGCAGGCTGTGGAATATATTAACTTTATGCATGCACTGAGGAGAGTATGTAAGCGACTTTCACGTCCCCCTTAAGTACCTAGCTGTGGCGAAACCGCTAGTCGAGAAGCAAAACTGGTTACACAGTTGTAAAGAGCAAAAACAGTGGAAAGTAGCAGAGTGGTTTTAAATTTTACTTATCCATTTTTTCCCCACGAAAATATCCCCCGAAAAACGCGTTTTTTTCGTCGAAAATGGGCATTTTTTCGAGTTGCTGCACGTTTTTACTTTTTGAGTTATCCAGAAGCAGTCAGGTATGGCATAGATGGGAGACTTAAATGAAATAAAATAAATAAACGTTTATTTGCAAACAGACAAAGTCCAATAATATGCAAATTAATTAATTTATATATATATATATATATATTTTATTAATTAGGGGGAATGTTGGCCAAATGCTTACCAAATACCGCTTCGAAGCCATTTTGGCCGTAGTGGTTCTGGATTTATTTTTATCGGGTTTTCCGCAGTATAGGAAAACCAATGTATAAGGGTCGCAAATGGGAAAATTAGGCTCTGATTTCGGGAAAAGGGTCATTTTTAAATTTTGTCTTTCATAAGAACCTTCTGACAATTAAAAACACAACAGAAAAAAAATAGTGAAATCGGTCCAGCCGTTCACGCGTGATGATGCCGTGACACAGGGAAATAGGGATTCATTTATATATATATATATATATATATAGAAGATTATTTATTTATTTATGATCCCCCGTCATCTGGAGGCTTATGATGTAGAAAAGAGACCCCTTTGGGACCGAATTCAATTCAAAAGCGCAAGATATTATTTTGAAATAGCCTTTTGGCCGCCTGCATAACCACATTCTTGCAAAGGGAACAGAAGAAAGATGATTCATGCATACTTATTAATTGGAAAATTGGAACACATTATAATGTTTTCGAAATATTACAAAGTTACCAAGGAGACTATTTCATATAATAGGATCAACAATTAATTTATTCACAAATACCAATCATATTATAGTCTTCAAAATACCATTCGGCTGTTCTTGTCTTAAGAAATCTCCAAAAAAGAAGGTTATCTTGATGAAAAGGAGTGAGAAAATTTTAATAAAATAAACAAAACAAATTGAGAGACCTCGTCTCGTGATTGACGCCCCCTCTCCTTCTTCAAAAATAAACAAATCTAAATCCTCCTCCCCTTTAGAAGGCAGGGCAAATTTTTCAAGTAAACAGTAGGCTCATTTTCATGGTGAAATGGTATAAAGATTGATTGTTTTTACGATTTGTTTTGCACGGTGTTGATTTCTACCGCGGGGAAAAATTTTCATTTTTCTCTGTTTTCTATATTTCATGTTTTTTACCAAAACTTTTCGCAAATGTTAAGATGGAAAGTTTTTATTGCTTGTAAGGGATTTCATGCATTATTCTGTTTTCTTCACGCTTAATCTTTGTTCATTTTCTATATTAATTCACTAATTCAGACTCGCGTCTGCCCATCTGTCCCCCTGAAGGGCTATACACCATGAGCTAGATTTGCCAGTCAGCTTTTAACATCATGAGATTCGGCGCTGTGGCAGTCAGCAGACCCTTTATGCATTACTGTAGTGGTGATAACGTAACTGAGTTTCTAACCGATAATTTTTTAGCTAATTTTTTCCTACAATTATTCAATTTTAGTTTTAATTAGAGGTTATAGAGATAAAAAAAAACGGCGCGCTTGTGACACATGGCCAATGAATTGAAGGGCTCGGTGGCAGACAGCGTTCATTTGCATTTTAAAAACCTACAGATTTTATTATTAAATAAATTATATGTATCCCATCCTACTTTATACTTTGTATTGTATTGTCCTACATACACAATTCATCACCTCCCAATATTATGATGCTGTGTTGTGTGATTTTTCAGTATTTTTTATTCTGTTTCCTTATGGAAACTATCAAGGGGGAAACGACTACAATACGTGTGTGTAAAATATGTAAATTAAAATAATATAAAATAAGTTTTTTTTCGGGGGGGGGGTGAAGGTAAGACATTTACATATCCAAGAAACCTCAGCATGTTCATAATCAAAAGAAACGCGAATTAGTATAAACCTAATTAAGGAACGGCATACATTAATATAGGATTACTTGAGAAAAATAGCAGCAGTACGAGTGTAGGTAATGCAGAAGACAATGTGTTGGTGTTTTATTTGGATGCTCTCCACCTTGGGATCGTAAAAAGGGACGTTAGTGAATCCCTCTGGTTCAATTACCTCGGTATCTTCTCAAAACGACTGCTCACATTACTGCGAGGGATGGGGGAGTGAAGGGGGGGGGGGGGGGGGGTTCCTACAGAACTGCAACGTGAGACATTTGCGCGCTGCTACGGTTTACGAATTTCTCAGTTTCAGCTGCCCGGAAATAATACTGATTAATATTGAAGCGCGACACTGAATTCCTTAATTTTGCAATCTGATTTTTCGATATCACCGTCTTCGTCAAGTATGGATTTGTGGCGTCTGCTACCATAGCAACAGAGACTATAAATGAACTTCGAGTTGGCTGATCGCGCGTCTTTCACCAAAAACAATTGAAACATTCACTCAACACGTTGGTTTTTAATTTTATGGTTCATAAATTACTTATGTTTGAAAGTGCTTTGAGAACTATTGGTTCCTTGTGTAATACATCTACAATTGGTGACACTGAGTGATCAATTGTATGGATGTAATACACAAAGATGTATTCCAGTAGTATTCTAAAGACTTTCAAACAATAATAAAAAGTTAAACTGAGAACTACTAAAAAACGTTGTAAATTTTTTAAATGTTTATTTCGAGTTTGATTTGGAGTTTGATTTATAAAACCTTGGCTTGGAAACAGACTATAGGCTAAGCCAAGCTTCAGGACAAGCAGGACTTTATTAAAGCGTATCCAAAACACGGTACTCCCAGGACATCGCCCCCAAGGAAGTGTCATGATGTGAGTTGCGTTGCTTCACAGCTTAGCTGTAATGCAGTAATAGTTGGCCTAGTCATCCACTGGCGTCACAGTAGCATTTCTGACGCCGCGCCGTTAGAAAAGCAGCGAAAGCAGCAAGTCGTAGGATCGTAACCCAATATCAATGTGTGCAATCCTGCTACGTGAGGCTTCGGTATTTTTTTGCTTTCCAATTTACACGTAGTATAAGGAAAGCTTTGTGATGGTTGAAATTTTCGATTCCGCGATTTCAACGGATTTACACGTTTTGAGGTCCCAGGAACCCAAAAAAGTGGCTTTTACGAAATGTCTGTCTGTCGCTCTGTCTGTATGTCCGTCTGTATGTCTGTCTGTCTGTGCGTCGATTTCCGGGCAAACTACTCAGTCGATTCTGATGAAATTTGGCATGTAGGTTCACAGGTTCACAAAAATCATACCTCGAGACCACTTTTTTTATTTTTGGCTAACTCAATTTGGGGGGGTTTTATTCTCAAAAACTCGAAAAAACAGTCTAAAAAAATATTTCTCAAAAAACGGCTTAAACGATTTCTTTAAATTCACATATGTTGTAGTTGTTATGTTGATAAAATGCGAGGGGTCGCTTGTCCCTTGATTGCCCTGCCATTATTGCCCTGTCATTATTGCTGTGTGGTAATGTGTTGGTCTGACCTATCTAGAATCTACCATGAAATTACTCATTTCCTTTATCTACGAATTGATAAATTGGAAAGCATGCTCGAGTAAACTCGGACCGGTTCTTTTATTTTGGGCTAACTCAATTTTGGAATGTTTTATTCTCAGAAAACTCCAAAAAACGTCCAAAAAAATTATTTCTCAAAAGGCTTCAACGATTTCTTTTTAATTCACACATGTTGTAGTCGTTATTAATTGTAATAAAATGCGGGGGTCGCTTGCCACTTGATAGTTTGCTTCTGGGGTTAAACAATAAAAATAATGAAATTTTAATGAAAAATGACTAAAAAATAATTTTTCTGTGAAACCTTTCTATCGATGATTTCTACCTTCAGGCATGTTTTAGGTGGTAACTGGAGTAACGAAACCGGACAGGTTGCTTTCCCAGAAAACTATTTGGTTTTTTGCAAAAAAAAAAAAAAAAATTTGAAAAAATGATAGAAAATTCACGCTCAAATGCATTGCGTGCCCTGCCATTATTACTATGTGGTAATGTGTTGGTCTGACCTATCTAGAATTTGCCTCACCTCCAGTGACGTCAGACCCCCCCCCCAAGATATCCGAAATTTAACCATAGGAAAATTATTTACCATGAAATTACTCATTTTCTCTATATACTAATTGATAAATTGGAAAGCATGTTCGAGTAAACTCGGACCAGTTCTTTATACATTTGCTCGAGGGCAAATTGCAGTCAGCAGTTGTTATGGAACGCAAACGAAACGAGCAAGCATTTAGTCTGTGGCCAAACGCACTCATCAGTCAAGCAGCAAGCAACCTTACTACGCAATTGAAGCGCCTAGAAGCCAAGGGGTGCAAAGGACATTTTTTGCGTTTTGGAGTATAGTGCACCATGCTGTTACTCTAGCGGCCCAACAGGAACGTCGGATCTGTCATTTTGACAATGCCACGATACATGAAAAATGGGTACACCTACACATTTTTCAATTGGGTTACAAGCTTTAGCCTCAATGATCTCGAATAATTATTTTTGTCACTTGCGCCCCTTGCCTTTAGGCGCTTCAATAGTTATAGTAGCTTTTGCTGTGGTTCACTGGGAAAAGCTAGGAGCCCACTTCCTAGATCCTGTTGATATACTCGGTGACAGGCTTTCTTAACAACGAAGGTAAAAATATAAAACGATCATGTCATGGGCAACCACTTAACAATGCAGCCAATGCTATTTACGGGCCTTGGTAGGACCGTCAGTGGACTGTCGTGTTTATTGGTTATCCTGAAAGTGGTCTTAAATAAATAAAAATTAATAAATAAATAAGCGTTTATTTGCAAACAGACAAAGTCCAATAATATGCAAATTATCTTGTTATAAAGCTGCCGAAATGCAATGCTGTTTCGAAGTGTGGACGCAACAATCGGCACGAAAAGCTGAAATGCAATGCATTAGGGAACAGGGATTGCGTAACCCGCCAGTTGGGGGTCTCTGTCGAAGTAAAGCCGATCGGCATACTGTGGCCTGTGGTCTGGATGGGGTGCGATCCCTATTCCCGATGCATTTGCAAGCTCACAGTACCCACGTGGTCTGGCCTCACTCATCTTCTGCTGTTGTTTTCGTTCTTGTCTTCTATCTGCTATTGTCAATACTTATTTTTAAAGAAATTTCCAAACCCCACATCACATCGATATTCCAGGTTCAGTTCGTCGACGTCGCCCAAAATCAAATCTTTCATTAAATCATTAAATGTTTAGACTCGGTCGAACCCAAAATCTTTTCTTCCTGCGCATATGGTGCACAAGACAAAATCACGGCAGCAGTGGCGGCCAACAATATCACACCTTCATACTGCAACTGTAGTATGGACGTGTGATAGCGGCCAGCGGTGTCAGTATCGCTCGCGATGGTTGAAGAAGAGGAAAGAGAGTACTGAGAGCCTGCGAATGCATCGGGAATAAGGATCGCACGCCACGCCGTCCTGACCACAGGTCACAGCATACCGATCGGCTTTACTTTGACAGAGACCGCCAACTGGCGGATCCCGCAATCCCCGTTCCCTAATGCATTGCTTTTCGTGCCTATTGTTGCGTCCACACTACGCAATAGCATTGCGGCTCTGCTGAAATGCAATGCGTTAATGCACAGTCTGGACGCAGTTTAGAATGAAGCTTCATTGCAAAGCAAGCCTGTTGCCGTTATGTTTAGGTGGATGGGTTATTATCGATGAATGCTGGAGTCCTTTTGGAACACGGAAGAACACCACCCTTCCGCCTTTTCTACAAACACGGACCTTTTCATATTATTTGCCGTCCCTTATTTGATCACTTTATTTAAGCAGAGACAACCCCAAGCAAACAATGTCCGACTATTATCTCAAAAGTATTACTTTTCCTTTACAAGACCGTGCCTTTAGGCATTTACAACCATGTGAAAAAGGTTCATTCTTTATAAAGCTCGCTTTGTTTGCCTCTTGTGGGTACAGAGAGGTTGGAGAGATTTTTTATTATAGGAAAGCTGATTTTAAGTTTAACTTTAATAATGCATCGTTATCATTTAAGGATAACGTAAGGACTATAATGATTCAGTTCTTGCGGTTTTCTCCTTTCAAGTACAGATTTGTAAGATAACATAAAATATTTTTTGATTTGGACACCTGTTGCCATTAGACGAAAGCCCTAACTCCAAACATCCAGGAAGAAATTGCGCCCGGAGCTTAAATATCGTATCCTACTTGGTGGAGCCTCAATAGGCCAAGAACGGGGGTTACAAGATGCCGCGCGAACCTGAGTAGGTGGGGACTGGCGTAGGACCCGACTTGCAAATGCAGACAACGACAAGACGACGCGACGGCCACCTTTGTCCGAGTCTAGAAGAAGCTGTGTCCCAGACAGATCTTTCAGATGCCAATGGCCATCCAAGCCGCAATGTTTTGGATCAACGTTTCCTAGGCCCGGACACGTTAAGTTAGTAAGTAAGTATGGCTTCATGAACCATTTAGGCCTACCTAATACTTACATTGTTTACTATAGTCATAATTTTGCATTTATTTCCCTTTGGATTGTATACAAGATAAACTAATTTCTTTTGTAATTTTATTAAACAGTCATAAATACTCATTAAATAGGTAATGAAAAAGAAAGTTATTACTAAAGTAAATAGCAAAACTCAAAATGAAGTATTAAGTTACAAATAATGAAATTACAGTGACGACAGAAACTAGCGGAATAATTCAAATAAACTGTCGTTGAAATCATTGCCATGTAATTAACTAAGTCGTTAACGGGCCATCGATGTATGTCGTCTCGGGCACTGCTTCCAATGTCAATTAGCTGGGAGGGAGAGAGGTAAGTTACGTTATCAGTTAAAACCATTTTTTGTGCTGAGAGGAAATAGACAGCACACCATTTAAACCAATGATGTCTAAAGGCCCTAAAAAACACACAGCAATAATGGCAGGGCATGCAATGCAATTGAGCGCGAATTTTCTATAATTTTTTTAGAAAAATAATTTTTTGTGCAAGACCAAACAGTTTTTTGGGAAAGCAACCCGGTCCGGTTTCGTTACTCAATTTAACACCTAAAACATGCTTGAAGGTAGAAATCATCGATAGAAAGTTTTCGCAGAAAAATTATTTTTTAGTCATTTTTAATTCAAATTTAGTTATTTTTATTTTTTTACCCCCAGAAGCAAACTATCAAGGGGCACGCGACCCCACGCATTTTATCAATATTAATAACGGCTACAACATGTGTCAATTTAAAAGAAATTCTGAAAAAAAATTTTTTTAGAGAAAATATTCAAAGAGAAAAATTACAAGAACTTGGCCCATCCTGATATCACAACATACATAGGCAGAAAAAAGTAACTTGGCCCATCTGGATATCACAACTTTGATGGGCCAAAGGAACTTGGTATTTTTTACACGGAGTATTTTGGGTTGGATATTGTAGTTTTTACTAATTTTAATAACAAAACCCGACAGGTCGCTTGCCTCTCGATAGTTTGGTTCCTAGCTAGACCATCAGTACGTTTGTCTTAACTAGAGTAATTTGTGCGTCACCCTGCACGTATGCAGTTTAAATTTATGTGCAATTGTATTTTTGTAGGAACTCGATGCGAGACCAGTGGTCCAAATTTTTTCATTAACTAATTATTTTAAGTTTTGAGACTTCAAAAGTGAAAGCGTGAAATTCCGCTAAAAATATCTATCAATGCTGGTGACGATACGTATTTACAATCAACATCACTATACTGGCGTAGCCTATAAATGAGAGAGGAAGAGGAGCCAGTCAAGCACAGAGGAAACATTTAAATATTTCAAAACTATTAAAATTACATGAAAAATTGGGGTTAAGTGTGGCTTGGAGCAAGGGCACCGGCTACTCCATCAATCAAGGGGGATCTGGCCAGCCACCCAAGGGACGGACTCGCAGGTTAGTTCATCAGCCTAGCCATTTATAACCGTCAGGTGTAAGCCCTCCTGGTTTCCGACCTAACCATCTGTCATTTTTTTTTTACAAAATTTTTCTCTTTCATTTTTATCTGCTACATGTAGGCAAGTTCGGTGACTTAAGCCCCCCGTCGCAGCCACTTTAGTATTCTGAGCTGCTGACTCAGTTCCCCTTACGAAGCTTTGGTGGCTTGTATGGAACTGCAATCTGGTGAACTCCTGGGTTTAACTTTCGAGTGACTTACTGAAATATGTGAGCCCAATGTTAAGAAAATATAATAAATTTCATAATTTATTCTTCCTCCGAGTATAACAAATTAATCACAATTATAATTGGAAGGGGAGCCGAACAGACTGTCCCATGTTGGGCCCTTTTGCAATCAAGCTGTTATTGGTTATCTGAAAAAATAGTTATGTTTATAAAAATAAATAACGAGTATAGAATTGCATTAGGAGTGCAGTGATATAAGTTATTTTATAACTATTTTCTTTTAATTATTATAAATATTATAGGCCTATGTTGTTATTTATTATTATTATAGCTGATCATATATAATATCAATATCAATAATCAGTTTTTGCTACATTTTATTTTTTAATTGGGGTACAGGTGTTACCTGTGTGCACTTAAGTCAATTGGGCCTATTGTGCCCCTACAACAAAGTATCTACATCACTTCTACATCACTTTCTCGAGGCCTATCTCCCTCACGAGAGCCAGGATCTTGAGGGGATTCAGAAGTGGTAGGTCTTTTACATGTAACTGCAAGCTTCCCAAGCATGCTGCTCTTCTTCGTGCGATTGAATCGCAGTGAACTAGGATGTGCTCGGGGTCCTCCACTCCTTCATTGCAGAATTTGCAATCTGTAGTTGTCCCCCCAAGAGACTCCAGATATTTAACTCCAGGACCAAAGACGCCAAGGCCTGTTCTTGGTTTTGTACGTCCTAGCCTGGAGCCATCAGTAAACCACTTGATTGTGTGACTATTGAGAATTCCTGCTGATTCGCAGTATTCTTTCTTTGTCCCTAATATAGTTTCGAATTCCCTCCTAAAACAGTATTTTAGATTAATTCTATCGCTTGTCATATCCAGGCAGTAGTCAGACGTAGCCAGAGAGGCTGAGTCTCTCTTAATTGCCCTTCCATTCCTTTTTACCCCGCTCCTTTTTGCTACATACTACTGTAGAAACTATATTCGATGAAAAATGATTAATGAATGAGTTATGAATCGGGATTGCAGAGCAACTGTTGCGAAAACAGCATGTTATGGGCTCATGTCTTGTTGTAACTGAATAATTTGTTTTTGAGCATATGAGTTTCTATTAGTCCCAATGTTGATGCTGTAGGAAACTTTTCCCATTAAATTGCAAATAAGTTGGCGTTTTCTCATATGATACGCGTGGACATTTTTAGATATGTTACCTCTACGTAACTATGATTACCTAACTTTCTGGAAATTTATAAGGCTTCAAATGAGAGTTGTAGCGCCGTCCCAATTTATAAGCCACCACGCAAAGGTACAAGTAGAAATGGATTTGGGAGCCATGGTTTACAAGACTTTACTGTTGCAGGGCCCGGTCTCTGCAGGGGTGTTACCCGCCCAGTAAAATACTATTGCAAGAATGCCATCCCGTCACTCTATCACTTTGGATCGTTATCATGAACCATATTTCAAGAAATTGTAATCCATCCAAAACTTCTGAAAAATATCGCAATTTTTGCATTTTTTTTTACTAAAATTCAACTGAAATCTAACGATGCTTAATAAATATAAGTCAAAATTTAGAAAAAGGCACGAAAAATAGCCTTGCAATCATTAAATCCGAGTCAATACCCGGGAAACATTCTTCAAATTGGAGGGAAAGCAGGCTCTTACATCCATCACATCAGAGGGAAGGGGCAAAAAATAAAAAATTGAGAAGTCCAATGGTGAAAACATTGGCCAACGTCCAAAATCTTTTCATCGGCTGCCTTAACATCGTGATAAATCCAATATACCATTTCGCGGATTTTTGTAATCCGCTCAACCTTTCGACAGCCCACGTTTACAACATTACCCGGTTTTACATTTTAGGAAAAGGCTACACTCCATCAATATTAACCGATTTGGCTTCCTTTGGTACCTGCTGCTGATGCAAGTTACATACCACAAATGGGACAAAATATTAAAATAGTTACATAAATAAATATTGAGTTTTTGTTCTACTACTAAGCCAACCTTGCGGAGTTAGGGCTATGTAACCCTCTCTTACACTCAACTAGGAAGGCCCGGGATCACCTGCTTTACATTCCCTCCGAAGCATGGTCAGCAGGGGCGTAAAGTTGGGGGGATCCAACAGCCCCCCCAGCCTCAAGCAATGTAAGACGTAGTTCAAACTACATGGTCCCCTTCGCAGCAATATCGATGTAAGCATTCCTATTTTAGCTTTGTAAAATCTACAGCTATGTTGTACAACAAATAAAAGGCGTAAAACCCTACTATTTTGCTGTTATATTTTCAATTTTTCCTTATCCTGCCCGATGACGTCATAAGGTCTACTTAGTTTTGCCCCCGCCATCATTCTGCAACTTTACGCCTCCGATGGTCAGAAAATGTAACTTAGTAACCGATCCAGTAATGTAGAACTAACTAACTAACTAAACCTTTTGGGTGAAAGTTGGAGTTTGTGCCACTACTCTACATCATGTCCGACAAAAAAAAATCTGCAAAACCTTTCTATCGATGCATTGTAACGTCAGGTATCTTCTATATATGTTAAATAGAGTATCAAACCAAACAGGATGCTTTCTCGAGAAAGGTTTCGGTTTTGAGCAAAAAAAATTTTTTTTAATAAGTTATGAGTAGTCCTAATACATTGCATGCCCTGTCATTATTGGTCTACTCGTTCTATCCTTTTCATTTATCCCATCGATAAGTGCTTTGGGATAGGGAAAATTGAGGCAATTATTTACCTGTGTCAGGACATGTTGAGTAGTGCATTGGACTCCAACTTTCACCGGAAATGCTTCAGAGGGCATGTAAATCAGGTGGTCACAAGCTTTCCTAGTTGAGTGTACGAGAGGACTAGTATTACCACAAAAAGTCATTACTTACCTATTTCGGTACCTAAGTTATTCTAAAATTGATTAATAAGAAAGTATGTACGGGTTCACCCGTGCCGGTTCCTTTAAATGTGAATATTTTGGTGGTTATAATATTTCGAACAATTGCGACTCTGGCAAAAACAACATTGGCATTGATTTTCAGGTGAATTGAATTATTTCTTAATTTCATGCACGTCTTCTAGTGCTGATTTTGTAGTTTATGTAGATGTTCCCAAATTTTTCTGCTAGGAAAGATAAAAGGGTGCAAGAGAAGAGATGGAAAATGCATGACGGGAAATAAGAAGTCGGCGGATGCCATGGTAATTTAACGCCTGCTTCTGTCAATACAATCCATCGCTCCCCAACTCCCTCCAATTTATTCCTCAAAACAAACTCGAGCACTTGAGCACAAATTTATTTATTTTCTCTGGATTTTCCATAGAACATGTTTCGTCACTCCGTAATTGGCCTAAGCATCATTATCGCAATGCCATGGTACGGATGACATGTAAACAGGCGGTCCCAAGCCATCCTACAGTTTATTGTAAGAGAGGCTGGTTTAATAATATAATGAAATTTATCACAGGGTAATGAAGAAGAATTGTTAATTAGGCAACAATTGAACGTAGGTTTGAATCCTGTTTTTGGATTTCAGTTATCATTCGGCGATGGTAGGCCATGCCATCCCATCACCTCGGTGCCATTTTCTACAGAGTTCGCCCTTTTAAGGTTGCGAATAGTAGTCTGACAGAGGCAAAATTAATTACTACGAGAGTCTATATAATGGTACAATAGTACGATAATGCTCAATTATTTAAATGCGAGGCCGTCTAAATTGGTTTTGCATGTGCAAACATGAGGTAGGTAATGTAATGTCATTGTATTGGTGAATCTGCATCAAAGTGCTTCATACATGGTTTGAAGTCAATTCACATATTGTATTCAATGCCGTGGGCAACGGAAATTGCCGACTTTAACCGGAAACATGGAAACCAATTATTTGGGGGTGTTGAACAAGCCTTAGAGTCATTGAGAACGTCAGTAATGTAATAATTTCATTACTCCTTACAGACGCACAATCATAATTAATTACACTTCCCAAAAAATCCAAATTTAATGAAAAGTAGTTGCAGGTATGCAGTGACAACAGATACAACAGCAACAGCAGTACGAGAGAACGTTATGAACATTGGACCCTTTCCAGACTCTATTCATACAGAGAGGCTCTTCAAAATTCCACACCCTTGGTCTTTTGGTTTCATTTAAGTTATTAATGTGTCTATTAACATCCAACTGTATTTCATACTTATTGTAGGTACTTAGCTGTTATTTGAATGGGTCACTTTCTAAATGTTTTATCACTTTGAAGACGTGATTCGCGAAACCGTCTGTGACCATCAATTCAAAATAAGCGTACGTGAAAATAAAATGAAACAAATATAATCCATGATATATACCTATACATATGTACTTAAACATAAAATGAATTGCAGCATAAATCTGTAAAGTCGTTAGCTTAGTAAGGGGTTCGGATGGTACTTGACCCCCGTCAGGAAAATGAAAATTTCAAATTCACTTTTATGGGGGAGGTTATCTGACCGCCGCACAACCTAGTCTACTCAGCAAATTGTCTTCGCGCCAGACAGCGATAGTTAACCGCATTTTTTGATACTAAGTATAAGTCTTGAACGTTGAGGAGAAATACCAAATTTTTTTATAAGCAAAATCTATTTAAATTTTAAAGATGCCGGGCTTACAATCTTAAATTCATACAGCATGATTTTGTAGTTGGGAAATCAATATTGCACAAGGTTTATAGAAGACAGCTTTGTAGAATATGATTTTGTATGCCTATGGTCCATACAAAATGAACGGTTAGTTTCAAACTTCCTATTTATCAATTTCAAAAATCGAAAATTAATTACATAAGGGATTCCACTCATGCAACTACACTTTGGGGTGTTTACCCAAAAACCACAGAAAACGGCAAAAAATCTTTTCTCAAAATATATGGCTTCAACGATTCGCTCTAAACTCGCATTTATTGTAGGTAGTACTTATTATTTTAAAGAAGACCCACTAAGTCGCACAACCCTTGATTGCTTGGCTCAGGGTGGAAAAAATATAAAATCTTCAATTTTCATGAAAAAGTACTGAAAACAATTTTTCTGACAAACTTTCTGTGCCATGGCATTGCTGCTAGTTGTGCAGTTTGCTGTTTTTGTGAGCCGTTTCAGTTAAAACTTTTGTCTGTTGGATATGTGCCAGTTGACGAGAGTCTATTCATTTTATTGCATTACTTATGCATAGAAGGTGTCACCTCTGCTACAGATACAGTCTCGCACACACCCGCTCAAATCATATGATTTGGCTTCCTCCTATTTCCATGTAAATCAGGCACAGGCGTCAGGTTTTGGTGCTGGGCCCGGCTGAATACAAATAGTAATGGGATGAGTAATTGCACGAGCTGATGAGCTGCGTGGTATTTTGCATTTTGCTTATTTCCAATTTATACGTAGTATAAGGAAAGCTTTGTGATGGTCGAAATTTTCCATTCCGAGATTTCAACGGATTTACACGTTTTGAGATCCCAGGAACCCAAAAAAGTGTTTTTTACGAAATGTCTGTCTGTCTCTCGCTCTGTATGTTCATCGACTTCAGGGCAAACTACTCGGTCGATTTTGATAAAATTCGGCATGTAGGCTTACAAAAATCATACCTCGGGAACATTTTTGAAGTGAAAACACACACAGATTTTAGCAGGGTAGTAGGTTGAGCTGGATCGTGATGCGCGTCAGGGTGCAGTCACGCTCAGAACTTTTCGGTACTTTTCGATGGAGTGAACTGAACACCCCATTTAAATTGTGTGGGCGGGTTTAAAACAACTTCTTGGGCAGATGTACAGGATCTCAATTTAAATTATACCCATGTCTTCGTCTATTCTTCTGCTTTCAGGCCATGCTATACTCGATGTGATAGGGCAAGGGACGACTTTTCTTTTTATATATATAAATTGGGGTACAGGTGCTACCTGTGTGCACTTAAGCCTATTGGCCTATTGTGCCCCCTACAACAAAGTATCTACATCACATCTACATCACTTTCTCGAGGCCTATCTCCCTCACGAGAGCCAGGATCTTGAGGGGATTCAGAAGTGGTAGGTCTTTTACATGTAACTGCAAGCTTTCTACATGCTGCTCTTCTTCGTGCGATTGCATCGCATCGCATCGCAGGTCCTCCGCACCTTCATTGCAGAATCTGCAAGACTATAGTTGTCTCCCTAAGAGACTCCAGATATTTAACCCCAGGACCAAAGACGCCAAGGCCTGTTCTTGGTTTGGTACTTCCTAGCCTAGAGCCATCAGTAAACCGCTTGATTGTGTGACTATTGAGAATTCCTGCTGATTCGCAGCATTCTTTCATTGTCCCTAATATAGTTTCGAATTCCCTCCTAAAACAGTATTTTGGATGGATTCTATCGCTTGGCATATCCAGGCAGTGGTCAGACGTAGTCAGAGAGGCTGAGTCTCTCTTAATTGCCCTTCCACTCCTAGTAATGCCATTTCTGCTGAAGTTTCCACTGCAACATGGAGGGGTGGGAAGTCCAGTACTATCTCCATTGCTGCAGTGGGACAGGATTACATAGCCCCTGTAAAGCATCATGTTAGAGAATACGGGCTTCTGAATGTAGCCATAATTTGGATTAATTCAGAGAAAAA
This sequence comes from Psococerastis gibbosa, assembly GCA_963971405.1. Taxonomy (NCBI): domain Eukaryota; kingdom Metazoa; phylum Arthropoda; class Insecta; order Psocodea; family Psocidae; genus Psococerastis; species Psococerastis gibbosa. The sequence continues at coordinate 21,981,530 of OZ020492.1, read as the reverse complement.
TTCTCATGTGGTTTGATTTTGCCATGTCCTTGAAGCCATGACCAATGGTATGGTTACAGCAGGAAAAGACAGGCAGGAAGGGACGACTTAGGGGGGTGGAAACGTGAGGAGGTGCGCCCTAATTTTTCTTACTATATTCAGATATATACTCAGTTTTACTATGAATCTCTTCGTTCCGGGTCAGGTGAGTGTATTTGCCATCCGTGTTTCGGCGGAATTCCGAAAAGCAGGTTCAATGCGCGGGTACTTTTAAATTTAAATGCATAGAGTAAAAAATTCCACAGCCTACAATTTTCAACCGAAATAAATTTTTAATGTGTCATTAGAAGCAATATCAATTAATGTTTCAAACGAGTATAAATACTTAGTTTCAAATTCACCCCTTCGCCCTTTAAACACGATTGGAACACAAGACTTGTAAAAACTGAGTTAGTGCTGAAGACCGCAGGGCAGAAGTGTAAACTTCACTGGCAATCCCAATCAGTTTATATGTATATAGTAAATAATATTATGTATTATGTAGTATTAATGTATTATTAGGGATTTCATAGTCCATTTTGCCATCTGAAAAAAAGACAGTAGACAGTAATGCTTTATATCTCATATTATTATAACTCATGAAAATAAAAATAATTTTTAAAAGAACCGGTCCGAGTTTACTCGAACATGCTTTCCAATTTATAAATTAGCAGATATAGTCATGTGTAATTTCATAGGAAATAATTTCCCTATGGTTAAATTTCAGATCCCTCGAGGGGGGGGGGGTCCACCTCAATATATTAAAACCCCTTAAAACTTAATGGCATATTCAGGAACGAACAGACCAATACATTGTAACAGTAGTAACAATGATACATGGCACGTAATGTATTGGAGCGTGAATTTTCCATAATTTCTCAAAAAATAATTTTTTGCACAGAAGGAAATATTTTTTTGGGTATGCAACCAGTCCGTTTTCGTTACCCTATTGAACACCTACAACCATACATACAGACAGACAGACAGACAGACAGACAGAGCGACAGATAGACATTTCGTAAAAACCACTTTTTTGGGTTCCTGGGATCTCAAAACGTGTAAATCCGTTGAAATCTCGGAATCGAAAATTTCGACCGTCACAAAGCTTTCCTTATACTACGTATAAATCCCTAATAAAACATTAATACCTACTGCACAATATTATTACGACGGTACAAGCGGTTCCCGGCGCGGCCTTTGGCTGCAGCCTCCACCACTTGCGCCTGCCGCGGGCGGCAGCTCGGCCTTCGGCCTCGCAGTCACTGCTCATGTAAATTAATTGTGGTCACACACAACACACACGCAGCACCAACTGTCGGGATAAACGAAAATTAATGGTAGCTCTGTGATGGTCGAAATTTTAGATTTCGGGATTTCAGTGGATTCACACGTTTTGAGGTCCTAGGAACCAAAAAAAGTGTTTTTCTGTGTGTCGGTCTGTCTGTGTGTCTGGCTGTTCATTGATTTGAGGGCAAACTACTCGGTGGATTTTGGTGAATTTTGACATGTAGGTTCACACAAATAATACCTCGGGACTTTTTTTTATTTGGGCTATCTCAATTTCGGGGGGTTTTACCTTAAAAAAACCTCCATAAAAACGGCTAAAAATTATTTCTCAAAAACGGCTCCATCGATTTTCTTTTAATTCACATATTATTATATTGTAGGTGTTATTAATGTAAAAAAAAATGCAATGGGTCACTTACCCCTTGATAGTTTCATTCTAGGGGAAAAAAAATAAGAAATACTAAAAAGTGGTTTTTCTGCGGAACGTTCCTATCTTATTTTTTCAGATATGTTTTAGGTGTTAAATAGAGCAACAAAATTGAATAGGTTGCTTCCCAAAACAAAGAGTTGGGTTTGAATAAAAAATCTCTTTTGAAAAAATTCTGGATATTTCATGCCCCTATATATATTGCATATTATTACTGTGTTGTAATATATTGGTATGCCCGTTCTAAACTATGGAATGGTCCCATTAATCAATTCAGTGCTTTGGAATAGGGAAAGTCGAGGGAACCGAAATTTAACCCTAGGACAATCGTGTACCATAGAACTGGCGTACTTATAGTATCGCTGTACCTATAATAATTGATAAATAAGAACGGGTTCTTTATTTATTTTTGGGACATATTGAGAGTAAAAATTAAGTTTGAAGGCAGAATCGGTGGGTCCGGGTCATGGAGAAGCAATCATTACATAATTATGAAGCATTTTCAATTCTGTGCTTACAGGACTGATGTCAGGAGCAAATCGGAGTTTCGATTGTAGAGCGGTCGAAATTGTTCGTTACATTTCGGTGTATGATATGGCTAACACCAATTGGCCACAGCTCTTCAACTCCTTCAAATAAAATTCAATAACTGTGGCCAATCTTTTTAGATAAGATTAACATACTCATATAAGTTTCTTCGATTTGTCCTGATATTTTTCACAGCTCTTCTTTGATTTTTACGTCAATTCTCCCTCCAACTGTCTCTTAACGAACTGTTTTAGCCCATCAGCCTGTCTTTGGCCCTTATGAGACTAATAGTACTTCACTGTGAGTATTTAAACGTGTTAAATTTTGTACAAAATTTTTAGCCGGGAAATGTGACGTCACACGAGGATTTATGAGGCCTGAGAATGGTGGCCACTGGCCAGAGGCGTGTTCATGGCGCCAGGAGGAGAAGCTAATCTTCACGGTTGAGATTTTTGCCAGTAGCATTAATTTTAAATTCCATGTTAAATTTAATACAAATTTAAAGAAGAAAAAATTTTCATGAGTTGTGTTCATATCGTAGGCTAGATCATTTTTCCTTAGCAAATATTGAATTGAAAACAGTTGAATTAAAATTTTTCGACCAAAATCAAACGGTATAAGGCATGGCAGAGTATTTACAAACGTTTTAACAACTTTTTCCCAAATCAGTGGGAGCTATGGAAAATTTTCACATTATTCAGAAATTCAAACATATAAAAACATACCCTATAGCCCTATTAATCTTTCTCTCATCGAGATAAAATGACTTACGTCATTAGCAAGAACCACTAATGTGCGTTCGAGAAAAAATGAGTCAGAGTTAGCAGCTCAAGGTCGTCTCTATACCCCCCCCCCCCCTATGATATCTCCTCAAGCCAAAAACGATTTATGTGGTCCATTAGAAGGAACGAGCATGCTAGGAAAACCGCTCGCTGAAAAATTATGCGCAAGGGAGTTGCTGCTCATCCATATTTTTCCCGCCTTTTCCATCGTAATGAATTTCAATTTGGTAAATTCTTCAACTTCTTCTACATTTCCGATTTCCTACCTACGCATTTGCAGTATAAGCTTTAAACTAGGTACCGCAATTTTTCATTTTGTAATTACTTAAAAAAGTACAAAGTCAAAACTGGCGAAATTACAAATATTGATGTTTCGAATCTTTAATAACGTATCTTTGGAGATTTTTTAATGGATTTAGTTTTCCTTTCTCTTTCATAATATTGACTACAAAAGACCACTCCCACCACGTGTCGGTAAGGCAATTGACTCCCTTGGGATTAAAAAAAAACTCGACATTGAACCTGACATACGAGGAAATGGTTACCAGCTTCATTAAGAATGCACATAATTACCATCCTGCCCCGCTGAAAATTTTTCAAATGACGCAATGCTATTGCAGGGAAATGCGTAAATTAATTAGTGCGATATCAAAATTTGATAGATCTAGTATTCGCAGTTTTCTAGCCGTATAGTCTGAAAATTTCCCACCGCCTTCGCCAAAGCATGTAGCCCTCTCAAAGTCTTGATTGTAAAATATAAACTTTCTTTCCTGAAATATACATTAGCTGGAAATGTTTAATCCCCCAACTGAACAATTTCGCACTTCAACTTTCAAACCCCCCGTGAGCCTCTCTCTCCTTGATGTATTCACCCCTGGTTAATAATGTGTCTCCTTGTATGTTAAATTATTAAATTAATTTAATGGTAACCAGGAAGGTCAGTTGAGTAGTGGCACAAACTTCAACTTTCACCCGAAAGGTTGTTGGTTCGAGTCCCACACTTGCTACATATTCTACATTATTTATTAGATTATCACGATACTCATATAGTTACCAAATTGTAACAAATACAAGTTCATTGAACATGCTCTGTGCTCAATGTGCTCTGTTTCAAGGTGGTTAGGTAGCCATTTGAAGGGAAACTTTCGCCCCCCCCCCTTCGAATGTCTCGGAAAATTACAGGCTTGAGGTTGAGTAAAAATGTAAGATGGCGGGCTGTTGATTTTCCACATGAGTGTCTATATGGGCGACACTGACTGATTCCCCTCCTTTCCAGCTGTCAGTCTTTGCTTAAGCGCCGTGAAATTAAAATTTGCCTTGTTTTTTGGACTCTGACAGTTGGCAAGACTAGCTACAGGGTGTCTGTACGTACTGTAAATTGTTCGATGTGTAACTGACGGGCCATTGCGAGAGCAGCAGATCGATCTCTTACCACTGCACTTTATACTAAGACAACCACGTTGTTTCCTTATTCTTGCCGTATTATTTTTCACTTAAAAGTAATGCGATGTTTAATGGTTTTAACACGATTACTTTAAGATTTCTTTCATGCCTTTGGAGCTATTTCCATTATTTTCGCCGAGTAGTTCATTCTTGAGTTGCTAGTTGGCCTAGATTTATTAGCTCCACTCTACATCTAATCACAGTTGAAACCATAAAAGCCAAACCTGTAGTTTTCGACGTAGCTCGCGCAAATTCCCGGCATACGAGCGCAAAATAAACATTAAAAGAACACAAAAACAGCGTTTTAGCATGAAACACTGTGTTTTTACGAGGCATTAGAAAATGGTTGGGTACTGGGCCGACTAAGCTAGCCAAATATCGGTTTTGCAAACACAAGCAAAATGTTAAAAATTATAGTTTGCATTTATAAAGTTACGTATAAACAGTGGCGTAACGATAGGTTTTCGAAGGGGGGTGGTGTATAATTTGGCAACCCCCCCCCCCCTCATTTGCGGAGGAGCGGGAGGGTTCAGGAGACCTGAAAGAGGGCCTGGGGGACTCCCCCGGGTGAAATGTTTTTAAAAACAAAAATAAAAATTGTGGGGTTATACACATTTTGGGAACAGTAACAGTTAGATTTTAGAGGCGAAGGATATAACTAATGCAAAAAGGGGGCCCGGGGAATTTCTTCGAGAAAATTGGCCATATTGGCATTTGGTCAGCATAAAACTTTTATTGTTGCCAATAAAAACTTTTAATCTATAATGAAATCTAAAAAATTACAGGTTGATCTGCTATTTTTATTTTTAAATGTGTAATTAGTTTTATGCTGCAATTTGTTTTATGCTTTTTATTGTTATATAATAATCAGAAAGCAGTCTCGCACAATACAATACTTCTCCAGCACACCATTCCTTTTCTTCACTCAGCAGCTCTGGCAAGCCTCATCTAGCAAACAACACACTGGTTTAATACAAGCATTGGCAAACTGCCCTTAGACGGTCACTGGGCAACCCGTTGTCCAATGCTCTCCTGATGGCAGTTTGCCACACACCACCAACTCATACCATACACACACAACACGGACAACAACACCGGCAAGCTAACTACAAACCAGAAAGCGCGTTTACCCACACGGGTCTGGCGCTTATATAAATAAAATAAAAAATAATAATAATAATAATAATAATCATGTTGATTATTTTTTGTCAAATTTGGCGCCCCCAAGCGATGAGGCACCCGGTGCGAAGCGCCCCCCTCGCTACGCTGCTGCCTTTTACCCATAACTAATTACAGTAAAACTGAAACTTTGCACATAATACTGTTTTGATGCATTGCAAAACATATCAAAAGTTCCCAATTTTCACCTGGTCGGATCCGGGATTTTGGGGAGCCTGCGACCGGCGTTTAAACATGATATTGGAATAAAAAATTAAATGGAGCCCACGAATATTGAAGAATCGAGATGAAAGCATATACAGAATCCATCAGAAGCCTCCATACAAAATTTAATTCAAAGCCAATGGCTAGTTCAGACGTAACATTTTTTTAATCCTTAAAGCAGTGGTTCCCAAACTTTTTTTGGAGGAGATGCCCTTTTTACAGGGGTTTAATAGGCAGTGCCCAGCATGGCCCGAACTTATAGCCAATGCATATTCAGTCAGTATTGTACATGTAGACCTATACAAAAGAACATATTCCACTTACCCTATAACAAAATTCAACATTTCATATTGTATATACATAAAATAAATATGCCTTGGCGGGAATATAATATTGTTTCAATTATAGGAAAAGTAATAATTATATAGTTTAAATTATCGTTTATTTATGTTTTACCTAGTCCAAATTACAATGGCGCCGCCCATGGGGTGCCGCGGTGTACAGTTTGGGAACTACTGCCTTAAAGAAACTCACCCCCGATCACAAGCTCTACCCCATCAACGGCATTGCTCCTCCAACTATCCGACGCTCCGTTCTGGAAGATGTAGAAAGGAGCACCCCCGGCATCCACTTCACGGACAGTCAGCTGGGTGCAACCGCCTCAAGTCCAGAAACAACTTCCTAAGTGAAACAACAGCTCGCATGGACAGGTGGAAAATCCTAACTACAAACATCCAGGAAGAAATAGCGCCCACAGCCCATCTACCGTATACCCTACATGGCAATAGGCTAAGATTGGGGGTCACAAGATGCTGCACGAACCTGTGTAGGTGGTGACTGGCAGAGTGCCCGACTTGCGAATGCAACAACTACAAGACGACGGACGCCTTTTTGGGGTTTTTGGTGAATTTATTGCGCATGATGAACATTTTTGCCAAATTTGAACAGAATCAGCCAATAAACAGTCGAGATGTATAGTTTTGCTAATTTTAGCCGCCAAATGTCTTCTTCTACAACAAAAAAGTGAAATGTTTTCACTATTAGTATTATCTGAAGGGTATAAGCAATCCACCAAGTTTCAGCAAAATCAGACGACCTTTTGATTTTTGGCTAGCTAAATTGGCCCGAGCTGAAGGTTGGGCGGAATGAATTGCACAATGCCACTGCCGGTGCATCCTAATTAACATTTCGAGATTCCAAAGCTCCCGTGTACTAAATGAACAATGAACTCACCGCAAATTAGCAGCAAGACTCGACACCATCGGTAACACTATACTACAGCTGTAACTTAGATTATAACTTGGGGTTACAACTTGGGGTTACAGAGCGTTGAACCATGCTAATAAGGGGCAGCTTAAATCGAAACTCCTTGCAAACTACCCTAGTTGCCCCCTTTACCGTACTCTACCAATTTGTCTTTTACCTTCAATAAACTAACTTCGAAATGTAATGGCTTCATTCAATTGCTACAAGTTCGCTTGGTCAACTCAATTAGGCCTATATAATATATATATATATATATATGGTGTACATGGACCTCTGGAGACTGGAAAGAATGCTACACACAAAACTGTATGCTTAAGTCATGCAACCATTTTCTAACATAATTAAAAATAGTGATGACTTTCAACCTTTCATTACATAAGAAATAAAAATAAAAAAATTGGGGGAAACCAACAGAAAATAAAGTTACAAAAGTGGGAATTGAATAAATTGGCCGAATGCATTGAAAAAATAGTTTTAGTTACAAAATAGTCCTGAAAAACTGACGTTTTCCATTGGGCCAGAGACCGTATAAATCCTGCCTCACCCTGAAAAGTTGTACTACACGGGCCTAAGCATGATACTTGCTACATTTTCTGACCATGTAAAGCAGGCTGTCCTGAGTCTTCCTAGCTGAATGTAAGAGAGGGCTTTATAGCCCTAACTCCGCTAGGTCGGCTTAGTAATGCAACAAAAAGTCAATATTTATTTATTTATGATAACGCTATCTTTATATTTGAAGTCACCGTTGGGTAAAAAGGCCACAAAAACTTTGATGCGTCCTCGGATTAGGACTATAATTGTATACGTATCTCAATCATCAAGTACTGATTGTGGTCAAGACAAACACTATATTTAGTTCTATTAGATGTGATGAACAAAATATCAGTCTCCTGGCTTGGGAAACCTTAGGAGGGATCTCCAAAATCTCATCATTTTATTTATTTTTTAATGAACAATTCAATTTATCTAAGATTAAGTCTATTTAAGATGTGGACAATTATACCTATCTCATGCATAATATAGTGTCACAAGGTGTTGTTAACTAAACTTTGACGCATTAATAAAGTTTTTGGAGAAATCACATGAAATTGTCTTCTGCAACGTTCCACATCCCCTCCTCTTAACAATTTCAGAACTTTTCTCATTTTTTAAAATTATTTTTCAACCAATAATTCAAACCCAAAAATGCTATCCAATTTGCGCCTGTGTGTGATAATTTCTTCATTGCCATCAGGTATGCCTGTATACATTTTTATGAAAAGCCAATATTTGTCCATATTTTCAAAACTTTCCCCCCAAGGAGGACCCCGGACCCCCTGTGTAATCCGTGGGCGACACAAATAATAAATCAGTTTTTTTCAAGAAAGGTTCGACCCACACAAAAAAAAACCAAGTGTGTGCTTAAGACCGCACGGCAGAAGTGAAAACTTCAATGGCAATCCCAATTAATTGATATGTATATAGTAAATAATATTACGTATTATGTAGTATTAATGTATTATTAGGGATCGTTGTCGTAAAGATTGAATTAGAAACAAGTCATAAATTAAAGTTAATTATTATTAAATTCTATAAAAATCAAATTATTTTTTACGATGTTTCTTTAAGCATGCATTATTAGCTAATTTTCTCTTTCGTTTTAATTCGTCATCAAGTTTGTTGTTTTGATCCAGCATCGTCGATTTTACAATCTAAAAGACAATAGGCAGTAGTCCTCCATATCTCATATTATATACAGGTGTGAGTATGTCATATTATAACTACTATATTATGAAAATAAAAGAAATTTTTAAAATAATTATCATTACCTATCAATTATAACTACAGGTATCAATTTAATAGAGACAATTAAGACGTAAGAAATGAATATACTAAAAAATAATTTGATTTATACAGAATTTAATGAATATTAACTTTAATTTCTGACTTATTTCTCATTCAATCTACGATCCCTAAGCACACACTTGGTTTTTTCAATATATATTATTTTTTCAAAATGAAGTATTTTTCATTATTACCAAACCGCTAAATATACACAGCACTAGTCTCACAATGTAAAACAAATAATTGTTTTAAGTAGTTATGTAGTTTGAATTTTTAAAATAGATAACAATAACGCAGCGGAAAGAGGCCGATTTTTGTTGAAAACCTGAAACAAAAAAAATTAGACAAATCGCACAGTGGTGGGCTATTTAATTATTTAAATTTAAGGAATTAACATTGAATTAACAACGTTAAATTTATCAATATGTAGCCTGAAGGAAAACCAAGAAATCCCATAGCGCAAAGCTTTCACAATGGCCGACTTTTTATAAAACACTAACTTCAATCCAAACAGATCATAATATATCCTCCATGTTTTTGGAGTTTACGATTTTTATTTCGATTTTGATATAAGGCACCCGGTATGAGAAAAAATATGAGGGGGAAAAATCAGTGATCGCGTTACTTTTCCTTGTCACAGCCACCTCGACAGGGGGCCCAACAACATGCTCCAAAATACAATAGTCTGTCGACCACCCCAGGCGTTTGGGCCACCTGCAAGGTATAAACTACACATATAGGCTAATTAGATACTTAATCCAATATGAATTATTATATAGCGCATTCCACGATAAATAGACGACCTTTGAACCTAACCCAAAACTATTATTTATTCGATATCTATAATTTCCTCATGGTTATTACAATATGTTAATTTATTAATTTTATGAATAGTTTTTGAAATATTAATCATTATAATCAACAATTAGATAATATTATCTGATTAATCAAAAAAAATTTATATCATGTTTTTATACAATTTTCATTCAAAAATTAATTATTTTTTTTAGCTTTTAAATAATTTACATTGATCCGGTGTTTTCAAGATTCGTGAACCACGTATCTATTTATTCTATTAATCTACTTATTTTAGTTACCATAAACCACTTGTCGCAATAATTAATAACGAAGACAAAGTTGATTTAATTAATATTCTTCTTCTTCTTCTTCTTCTTCCCTCTTAATGCCGCGTGTGCAGCGTGAGGGGGAGGGTGTCGCCCCGAACCCATTTCCTGAACTAGCCTCGGCCGGACGCTAACGCCTTCAGCTCGGCAATTATTTTCCATCTTGCTCCGGCGAGTTCAATCTTTTCCTCGAGGCTTGTCCTCAGTCTGCCATGGTCCTTCCTCCGTGTGGCCTTGCTTCCGCCAACCTCCGAGTGGTCCTGTTCTCGTCCATCCTTTGGCACCATTGCAGCTGCTTTTTCTCCATTCTTTTCTCTATGGAATCAACTCACAGGTCTTGTCTGATGCGGTCATTTTAGATTCCGTCCCACCTTGTTCGACCAGCAATCCGTCTTACAGGCACTTCATCTGAGTCGCGTTTATTTTACTCAGGTCGCTTGTTGTAGGTGTCCAGCTTCCCATGTCCCATAGAGGATGTTGGACTCTGGTCTTATTCTTCCCTTCGACTTCTCTCTTGCCGAAAATGTGTTGCATATAGAGAAGTAGGCTGCTGTAGTCTTATTAACAGAAATAAGAAACCGAGTCCAAAAGACTACAGACTAAATAATATTCAAAATATAAATAATTAGATTACTCGTGACTTCGTGGTATTTCATTTTAATAAACAAAAAATAACAAAAACTTAGAGTTCTAGAAAAACTTGTTATAACAACCCGAATTAGTAAAACCCAAATAATCGTTAAGAAATTAACTTTGTCTAAAAAACCCACTTGTGTTAAAAATCCAATTTACCATGGAAGTAGAAGAAAACAACTCCCTGAACTTCTTAGACCTCACCATCACCAAAAATAATAATACCCTAGACTTCAAGATATTTCGTAAAGAAACCCATAGCGATAATATAATCCCTGTTGATTCTTCTCACCCATTCCAGCACAAACACGCAGCATTCCATAGTATGATTTTTCGACTCCTTAACATCCCTATGAATGAAACCAACTATAATAATGAATTAAATACAATAAAACAAATTGCCCAAAATAACAAATTTAATCTCTACCTAATAGACAAAATTCTACGACATCACAAAATCAAACACAACCTCAAACTAATTTACCCCCCAGAGAGCTTAAACCCGGTAACCAATAAATCATATTTCAGGATACAATACATATAAAAAATCACAGAAGAAATAAGTAACCTCATTTCTTCTACAACAGACAAAACACCTGCGCCGTACAACCGCAACAATTTGGCCAATAAACTCATGAACTGCAAAACCAAACCAGAAAAGGAAAAAGGCAATGGAGTTTATCGTCTAAATTGTAACGATTGTAACGCAATTTACATAGGCCAAACAGGCAGAAGCTTTAAAACTAGGGTCAGAGAACATATAACAGGTATAGGAGACACCAACACCAACAGCACATTCGCGAAACACCTTAACTCGGAAAATCACACATTCGATCCTCACAATTGGACAGCCCTACACAAAATAAAGAAAAGTTACACTTTAAATTTTTTTGAAAATGTTGAAATCAAAAGAGCTTTACACAATAGGGAAATATTAACAAACGACATAACATTCACACAATCATCCCCTCTAATAGATCTAGCTAGTAGGTTAGGAATAGGTAACCAGCCACGCCCCCTCCCACCCCCTCCTCCCCCCGCTCCCAGTCCTATATAAACCAAGGTTTCCTCTCCCTAGTCACATTTGCATCTTCTCCTCGAGTTGAGCAAGTCTCAAATCGCAGATAAGGTGTAACTGTGCTAGTGGGTTTCCCTCTGTAGATGGCAGTTCTTGCCGAAAGCGCTCAGGGTTTTATACTAACACAAGTGGGTTCCTTAGACAAAGTTAATTTCTTAACGATTATTTGGGTTTTACTAATTCGGGTTGTTATAACAAGTTTTTCTAAAACTCTAAGTTTTTGTTATTTTTTGTTTAATATTCAAAATTATAATAATAGTAAGATAATAATCATCGCATAATTTATCAACCTTCCTAATGATATATTCACTTATTGGCGCATATGCCACAAGCGTGGCCTCGCGCCCTTAAATTAATAAAAAAAAATTCACTTATGAAATGTAAAAGGTTAACAATTGAAACATAAACGTCTGACTTAACGTAACATTGAGTAAGTAATTCGTAAGTAGTTTGTGCACAAACGTTATTGTCTAGTCTTCGTTTGTCAGTGTTAGTTCATTGAGATGTGTTTTTAAATATTTTCGAAATACGTTCAAATTATTAATAGTTTTTACGTTTCTTGGGAGTGTTCCTTCACGGTTCGAAGGGACAAACATCAGCGCATTTCATCCATTTGTTATCACTTTTAAATATATTGGTACACCAAGACAATTAGATACGACCACCTTGTCTACAGAATAATAAAACAAGAAAAAAAATGCCGTGACCAGGAATCGAACCTGGGTTATTGCGGCCACAACGCAATGTCCTGACCACTAGACGATCACGGCTAGTTGAAGAAGCAGCCCACTTTGTTATAAGTTGAAGAGCGTAACCTGCAGTAGCCTGAGTGCCAGTACTGTCGGTACACGAATTTAGCTTTGAAATCCGTAGTCAAACAAAGTTTATAAATGGACATGCGTGTAATTGTGAAAAAAAAGGCCTATACAAGTTGTTTTACAATGAGGAAACTGATAGACAGCCTGCCTCGAGTTTATAATTTTGGCGTGCCTAAAGCGTTTTTATCTGTTTCACCCGAGAGTAGTTATTATTTGGCAACCCTGACAGTTTCAATTCACGGAGCAACTCTTGTGTAAAATTATTACCCGGAGCCAAGAGAGTGACCCTTTGAAAGGGCGGCGATAGGGGTGGACAACACAATAAATATTTGCTGCTATCTCATGAAAGTTCATCGAAGAAAGCTCAACAGTCGCCATAAAGATGTCGAGCAAGTTTATGCCCTGCATGGACGATAAAATGTGCGGGCGGCCGCGTTAAGCTCTATTAGGTTTACAGCAGCACCCTCCAGAGGCCCGACTGTTTATTTGATGGTTCTCCAGGCTATCATTGACTGGATTGTCAAACTGTTTGTTTTTAAGTCTCTGCTTTCCATAAAAATCCCATAAGCCTTACATTAACAAAAAAATTATACGTGGTTTTAGCTGAAATTTGTTAAAGATATCGGACTTTCTCAAGTATTATTCACACGTGTCAGAGAAATGAAATGAAAAAAAAACGTGTTTATATTAGGCGAGCTTAAGCCCCGAAGGGCTACTCTACCAGCTAACCTATTGTAGTATGTAGGAAAAAGTTGCGAGCCCGTCGTTGTTTGCTACCTAATAACTAATAATTTTTTCAGTTCTTTAAATATAATCCGCCTAGTCTTATATAGCAATTACACTAAAACACCTTTTATACTAAATTGTAATTACAAAAGACTTGCCGACTAAAGATGGGCACTGGCACAACGCAGATAAAAATTATAATTAAAGTTATTAAATTTTTGACGTGACAACGTCTAATAAATCGAGGAGCGCTGGCTGGAATACTAGGTGCATGCACGAAAAGTGTGATGTCCATGAGTGACGTAATGCGGGTCGGGAACGCTGGTCAATAACGCTGCTTTAAAGCCACTTTTTGGGCAGATGTAGAAGATAAGTAGAGGAAGAAGAACGCAATGATCCACAGTAAAATACTTTAATAGTGACCGGTTTCGGATAAAATCCATAGTCTGATGATGGATTTTATCCGAAACCAGTCACTATTAAAGTATTTTACTGTGGATCATTGCGTTCTTCTTCCTCTACTCATGGTGTTCTCCAAGTTCCACGAAGTCACCAAGGAAACTCTCACAAGGACAGATGTAGAAGGTCCATCTCAATTATACCCATGTCTTCGTCCATTCTTCCTCTTTCAGGCCACGCTGTATTTGTTGTGTTTAAATTTACATGCATAGAGTAAAACAATTCCACAGCCTACAATTTTCAACCGAAATTAATTTTTAATGTTTCATTAGAAGCAGTATGAATTAAGGTTTCAAACAAATATAATTACATATTTTCAAATTTTCCCCCCTTCACCCCTTAAACACGAGTGGAATACAAAATTAGTAAATTGAGACGCATTTCCAGCAATCCCATTTGAATTGCATGGGCGGGTTTAAAGCAATTTTTTTGGGCTGATTTAGAAGGCCTATCATAATTTAAATTACACCCATGTCTTTGACCTTTGTCTATTCTTCCTCTTGCGGGCCATGCTATATTTGTGGTGATCATGAATTTATTGACTTCTATTGTATAGTGAGCCTACAGGCTAGCAGCTAGCTTAGTTTAGTAATTTGATTCCAACGCTTCAAATACTGGGGAAGATTAATCCAAATACGCAGATTTTTCACGTTCGTAGTCACCAAGAGATTCCGTGCGTGGTCGCCCTTCCAACAGCTGCGGCCTGCGGCGACATAGTGCCGCTGAAAAAAATTTTGGAACATGGAAAGTTATGTCAACCGAAATTTAACCCATGATGAATGCATGAATGAATGAATGAATGTGTATTAAATAGAACAATGTAAACACAAAAATTGTAAAGCCCTACAAGAAGACCTATAACAATTTACCCTACTCTTAAACTAAATAAAAAATAAAAAATTAATTACACTTATTAAACTACATTTACATATTCAAATAAGGATCTCACCTCTTCCCGTCTCATCAGCCATTCCCGGACGAATTTGGAAAATTTATTTATTGACAGCTATTCAGGACAAATATTATGTACGTTAATAATTTTGGTGCTATATTGGTAGGATTTGGTAAAATTTGCTATGTATGCCCTTGGTACTACAAGGTGTTCAATTGTTCTAGTATTTGCTGGTCTGGGTCTCTGTACCATGTCCCCACTGATAGAGTAAAAAATTCGCAATGTCTTGTATAAGAACAAGTGCCGCAGCGGGAATAAACCTAGAGTCGCAAAGAGAGGGAATGATGGCCAAGTTCTAGGTTTTTTGACTATTGTTCTAATAAGATATTTCTGGGTAACTACAAGTGAATTTAAATTTGTGACAAAGGTCCCACCCCACACTTGGATACCATACACTAACCTAGATTCACAAAGTGAGTGGTATAGTTGGAATAAAATTTTTTGGGGGCAGACCGTGCGGAGGTAAAAAAGTTGTCTTAAAAAATTTCAACATTTTCCGTTTATCGATTTTATGTGGCTGCTCCATTTTATATCACTGTCAAAGTGGGCGCCAAGGTATTTTGTCATTAATGCTTTAGTGATAGCTGGGCATTGACAATTTGGATTTTGTTTATTATTATTTATTATATTTATTATGTAATTACGCACATGGCATCTCACTTCGAGGGGCTCCTCTATACTTCCACGTCTTAGATTGTATGGCAGAAAACAGGTTTTACTAACATATATTGTAAGGCCATGGATTTGGAACCAAGTGTTAAGATGTTGTAAATCCTCAGTCATAAATTTTTTTATCTCATTCCAGTCCCTTGCAGAGTAGCAGAGTGCCGTGTCATCAGCGAAGCTAGACAACGTGCCATGTAGCCGCAAGTTGCATAGTTGATTAGTGTATAAAATAAATAATAGTGGGCCTAAGATTGAGCCTTGTGGTACAGAGCATAATTGTTCCAAAGCGTCACTATCGACAAAACCAACTGTTCCATTACTACTACTACCCTACTAAACCAAAGAGTCTACGTGCGTGTTGAGTCCTGGTCACCTCTGATTTAATCGTGTGGCTTTACCATGTTGCCCAAGTGGTTCGGAATCCACTATAATCAGGAGGTCCACCCTGTCAGTCAACTCCCCTTTCCCCCGAGGTGAAAGAGTCTGCCCGTAGGGTGCCTCAAGTTAACAAACAGACTCACTCCCCCCGCCAGGCTGACAGGGTTGCTTAAAGCAGAAATGCTGAAAGCAGGCGTTGGAAACAACAACAACAACTTCATCGTATTTTTTTATTTAATTATTTATTGCTTTAAAATTAACCATGGAGCTAGGCATAGCATCTATCTACGTACCCATCCTAATTTACAAATGGGGAAGCATGTACGTACCGGCTCTTTGGAAAATATATATTGTATATTTAGCAAATGTAGAGTAGTAGGCTAGTAGCCCAGACTCTAACTTTCACCCGAGAGATTGTTGGTTCAAGTCCCACACTTGCTTCGGAGGGCATGTAAAGCAGGCTTTCCTATTTGAGTGCAAGAAATGGCTTTATATGGCCCTAACTCCACTAGGTTGGCTCAGTAATAGAACAAAAAGTCAATATTTATTTATTTATTTATTTAAATTAAGGGGTTGGAAATGTGTAAAGGTGGGTTTAACAGACAAAAAAAGCAAAAGGAATAGGTCTGCTTATATTGGGTGGGCTCAATAGAGGCGCTCACAACCGGACGCGATCTCACTACTGCCTGAGTTTCCCGGTTCGCTTTTCCTTAGCAACCTGACTACCCAGGGTATCAATTCAATACTTTGGTTAGGGAAAATCGTTTATGTTTAGGGATATTGTTACATAAATTATTTACCATAGATAATAGAAACCTCTAATAATTATCTATTATATAATAATAATAAATAAGGAATCATATATAAGGGGTCACTCTCATGCACAAGTGCCAAGTGTTTTAAGAGTTTTCTTGAAATGAATGACGAATTTTCATTGGGAAGTCATGTCTGCAACTTAATATATTAAACTATAAAACGGCAACTTTTGGGTTGTATAAGAGACGGGCCACACATTGAAAATCCATTATTAAGTATTGTGGCTGCGGCAGTGTGACTGGAATACAAATTAACGCATCCGCACTCTGCCCGAACATTAAAATATATAATTTATTCAGCAACTTGGTGGCCACTTTCTGGCTGAAAAAGTGGTTTTTCTGCTGCTCAGCAGAACTGCAGGCTTCAGAGCAGAAACAACTCACTGTATTTAGAAGCCATGACGACGCTGCAAAATAAAACCTAAAAATCTGTACCACAGTGTTTTCTAACTCTTTGAAGACGCATAAATTGGAAACAACGTTACAAAAAGGAAAATAATCACGCACATTTTTTTTTCTCCCATAGAAGTACAATTAACACATAAATATGAGCAAAATCCGCGTGACATTTTTTCGTTGTAGGCTTCACGTGACATGCCCCAAGTATAAAATTCTAAGGGTAGGGTGCATGCAATAAACGTCGCGGCATTTTAAAAGTTAAAAGCTAGACCTCAAATTAAAATTGATAATGAAAATGTTAGTGAAAGCTGATAGCCAATCAAAATACAGCGTACGATAAATAGCCGACGAACATTGCAAACAGGATAATGTAATGGAGTCCGCTAGGCCAAGCTCTTTTCAGTGGAACTTTTCCATCAAATTACAGTGCCAAATTTCCATTGCAGCCAATATGATAAATTGTATGGGCGATTTTCGATTAGCAGGCTGAAATACGCTGCAGTTGGCTGTAGTGAGGTTTATCAGTCTTTATCAACTAACTCGTGATTTGATTTGTAGAGTGCTGAATTGGTTGAATTGAAATCCAAATGGGAGGCATTACACATGAGTTGAATTCGCCCTGTAGTCATCGGCCCGGCCATTTTTCATTTGTTTTATTGCACTCGGTGATGCTTAATGAATGGCTTTCCGATTATATTGCTGGAAATCCATTTAAAGGATGAGAGAGGGCTGACGTTTCTGTAAGGCCTGTGCTATTTACAAAAATTTGGTGTTGAGCTGTAAGCGAAATTAATGAAATAATGCATTACAGCTACTGTTCGTTCGTGTTTTGAATATTTTTGAATCATAACATGTTTTTAGATCAAGTAGAACAGTCGTGTATTAACTTGCCTTTTACTCGTATTTAAGATTTTAACAGTGAACAGTAACAGTGAAAAGGTTTAACAGTGAAACGCAAGAATTTCAAAGTAAAATCTCGCGCGATATTTCCCAATTATACATAACTTATACATATTCATTATACATATTGCGATGGGACTAGGATAGTGGAGATTCGGATAATGTAACTCGCATAGTAAACAACACCATCTCGGTTATCTTTTTGAGGGTTTATGGGTAAAATTGTTGCAAAAATAAAATAAAATCCCCAACAAGCACACACGTTCACTATTGGTAGGCCTAATAATAGGATAATGTGACTTGGAGGGGTTGAACTCCTCTTGTGTACCACCAGCAACCACGCACTTTCAGTTTTCTGCGCAAACGATATAGAAATTTCAAAACGCGATAAAAGTGATATTCCCGACTAGAGTAAATCGGTAGGGATTTTAAAGTATACGTACCAGGAAAAGGGAAATTTAAAGGGAATTTGAACAACTTAAAATTCCATATTTGCTCATGCAAATGTCAGCAACCCCGGTGTAAAGGTTCTCTGGCAAATCACATCCGAATTCCACCGAATTGTCAGGCACTTTATTACACTGCTCATCTCAGCACAATCTATTAATTGTTTTCAGTTTCGGCGGCAAAAGCTTTTAAACAAGTTGTAAATTTAAAACCTCCAAGTATGATAATTCCCAACTTAGTAATTAGCAGTGAAACAGCTATCCATGAAAGCATGGAGTTGCTTCACTAAGTTCCTTAACTATTTTCTTCTTTATTAATGAAGTTTGGACTGTCGACAGCATAAAGGTACGATGATCGCAACAGCTGTATAGGCAACGCTTACAAATTGTTAAAGTAATAATACCTATATTGATGTAAATTAGAACGACAGTGTGCCATTGTCATAGCTTGTGGAAACTTATTGACACTTGACTTGCAGCTACCTGCAGTCCGACCATTCTGAAAACATAGTTTATAGTGGATAAGGATCAGGACGTTCGTATAGGAAGTCACGGGTCCCATTCCGCCACCTATTGACCTGTTCATTTAGAAAGGACCGGTCCGAGTTTACTCGAACATGCTTTCCAATTTATCAATTAGTAGATAGAGAATATGAGTAATTAAATTGCTCGTATTCTTTTGAACCATAGGCAAGTTGTTTACTATGAAATTACATAATTTCATAGTAAACAATTTGCCCATCTGACGTCCATTTGATGTCACCGGAGGTAAGGTAACCCCAATATAATTATTAAAAAATCAAAAAAATCATTAAGAGTGTACATCCCGTAGAACATTTCGGACTGCTAATTTCCTACGGGCTGTACACATTTAAAACTCCATTCTATCTAGTGTACGCTGCAAACATTTGGGGGGGGGGGTGGTCCGGACCCCCTGGGCCCCCTCTGGCTATGGCCTTGGATATCTCCTATACCAAAGCACTGAATTGATCGGTAGGATTGCACATTCTAGAACGGGCAATACCAATACATTATAGCATAGTAATAATGGCAGGATGCGCAATGTATTGGAGGAAGAATTATTTCCATCATGTCTTAAAAAAAAAATATTATTTTGCACAAACCAAATGCTTTTTGGCAATGAAACCTGTTAGGTTTGGTTACGCTATTTAACACCTAAACGATACCTGAAGGTATATATAATCGATGGAAAGGTTCCGCATAAAAAATATATTTTAGCCATTTTTCATGAAAATTTAGTTACTTTTATTTTTGTACCCCCAGAAGCAAACTATCAAGGGGCAAGCGACCCTACGCGTTTTGTTAACACTAATAAAGACTGCAATATATGTGAATTTAAAATAAATCATTGCAGCCGTTTTTGAGAAATAATTTTTTTTATGAATTTCTTGGAGTTTCTTTGGGAATAAAACTCCCCAAAATTGAGTTAGCCCAAAATAAAAAATTGTTCCAGAGGTATGATTTTTGTGAACATACGTGCCAAATAATTTAATAATCTACCGCGTTGTTTCCCAGAAATCGATGCACAGGCAGGCATATAAACACTTTTTTGGGGTTCCTGGGACCTCAAAACGTGTAAATCCGTTGAAATCTCGGAATCAAAAATTTCGCCCATCACACAAATTTCCTTATACTACGTATAAATTGGAAAGCAATATTAATACGTGTGATGACTTCATGTGATCACTCGAGTGGTACAAATCCACTACAATAAGGAGGTCCCCTAATTTTTATCAGAGCAATCACAAACACAAATGCGCCATGTGAATTCCATAGACACCCTACAGAGGGTACTAGCAAGGAAGATGAAGGAGAAGAAGAAGAAGAAGAAGACAGAAGAGGAAGGCGATCCAATATGTTTCCCAAGCAGTGTCTTTTGAAGTAGGCCTAGCATTATGGGAGAGTTACTGCTCAGATTCCATTGATTGTCAATTCTAAGAAAGATGCTAGCCTTACCCTCTTTTTAACATAATCGAAATCCACCGAATACAAATTGACGTACAGATAGACCGGCAAACAGATATTTAGTAAAAACCGTAAATGTAAATCCACTGAAATCCCGAAATCAAAATTACCGACCACAACAAATTTTTCGTTATAGGTATGCATACAAATAGGAAGGTTAAAATGAGGCTTCGTACTCACCATCTCGCCGTTGATGTACCAGGAGAGGTTCGTCGCCGGTTGCGACGGGCCTGAGGAACAGTTGGCGACCAGCATCTCGCCAACCCGGTATTTGGGCTTCACGTCTGTGATGAGGGGGGGCATGTACGGCACGTCTGTAACAGGATTCATAACCCATTAAAAACACAGTGCACTGTACAGAAGCTCGGCCTATTCCCATTCCAGGCTCAGTCTCGCGATGCAGTATAATCCGGGATGATAGGTCGTAGTCGTTCAGAAAGCGTACTTCCAAACGTTGGTCAACATATGCGGTCGACATCTTCAGTGGAACTGCGATGACTTCTCAGTTCTCAGAATACATCTCGGAGGCTCAGCAGCAACTGTTTGGGCAAGGGGACACATTGCAGCCCCTGCCACCACGGCAGGGGGTACAATGAGCTCCAAACACATATTGGCACCACGGCCGTTCGGGCAACCTACATGGTACCGAGTCATCCCATCACCACCTCGTGCTCAACCTCAGCAAGTTAGGGGCTACCTAGTCTTTCTCGCACTTGACAGAGTATTACAATGATGCCACGAAAAGTGGAATAATGACATCTTTTTGAAGTGAACACTTCTTTAGGCGCACCACATGCAGATTTTAGCAGGGTAGTAAGTTGGACTGGTTCGACACGCGACACAGGTTAACTGAACTCCCTATTTAAATTGCATGGCGGGTTTAAAGCAACTTTTTGGGCAGATGTGGGAGGCCTGACTCAATTTCAATTATACAATTTATACCCATGTCTTCGTCTATTCTTCCTCTTTCTGGCCATGCTATATTTGATGTTATAGGGCCAGGGGTTCGACTTTGGGGGGTGGAAACGTGATGGGGTGCGCCAAAATTAGCCGATTTTCAGCGAAAATAGGCCTTTTTCAGCCGCGATTTTGGTGGTGTTAGTATCAATTTGAAAACTTCAAACTACTTTAGTTCTTTTTTTTATTTTCTTACTCTTTCCAGACATATATTCAGTTTTACTATCCGTTTCTTCGTTCAGGCTCAGGTGAGTATGTAAGCCATCCGTTTTTCGGCGGAAAACAGGTTCAAAGGGTACATTTACCATTACATGCATAGAGTAAAAATAATCCACCGCCTGCAATTTTCAACCAAAATGAATTTTTAATGTTTCATTAGAAGCAGTATGAATTAATGTTTCAAACAAGTATAAAATATACATAGTTTCAAAATCACCTCTGCACCCCTTAAAAACGAGTGGAACCCAAATTGCTAAAAATTCATTCCCAGCAATCCCATTTGAATTGCATGGGCAGGGTTAAAGCAGATGTAGAAGGCCTATCTCAATTTAAATTATACCCATATCTTCGGCTATTCTTCCTCTTTCAGGCCATGCTATATTTGTGGTGGTCAGGCGGGTAGTTCTCGCCATATGCGCAATACAACAAAATCGTGCCCCCAAGGTCACGCTGCTATCTAGACATTTTTTAATGTTTATTTTATAGTTTAGAGCTCTTATTCATAATGGTAATATCGTGCTGTGCATATAATTGTACAAATAGGCAAGGTGCGACAGATGGTGCAGGAGGAAATATAGGCTATTTTTTAAAAGGAATTGTAGAATTACATGTAGCTTGTAGAATACAAAAACCGAAAATAAATAATTTGGTTTATGTAGAATTTTATAATTTTTAACTTTAATTTCTGACTTGTTTCTCATTCAATCTACGATAAATAATACTGCCTACATAATATTATTTACTACGGTTATATATATAAATTGATTGGGATTGCCATGTTTTCACTTCTGCCGTGCGGTGTTAAGCACATTATTAGTCTTAATGCAATTTATTGCTTTCCTATTTATACGTAGCACAACGAAATATACTTTACTATAGGAAGAACATATAGGCAGCCGATATTTAACAATGGGACAGTTATTTACCATCGTACTACAATATTACGGTAACCTATAATAATTGATAAGTAGGAAAGCATGTACTTGCTCACAGAGGCGTAAAGTTCTAGAATGATGACGGGGGCAAAACTAAGTAGATTTTATGACGTCAAAAGGAAAAATTGAAAATATAAGAGCAAAATAGTAGGGTTTTACGCATATCAATAGTAGTAAAGTATAACTGTAGATTTTACAAAGCTAATAAAGGAATGCTTACATTCATATTGCTGCAAAGAGGACCATGAAGTATGAATGAACCACGTCTTACATTGCTCGAGGCTAGGGGGGCAAAGCCCCCCCCCCCAATAGGAGCTGTAGGGCAAGTTGGACCGTGCCCCCCCCCCAACTTTACGCCCCTGCCGGTTCTCCTATTGTAATTCAATATAATTGCATGTGCAGTATCCTTTACTGATTTGTTTAGTATGTCGTTTTACTGTCATGGTTTATGCTGATCCGACATGGAGGTCCCAGCGTCTGCCGGCACTGCAATGAGGCCGCGGAAACCGCGGAACACGTGGTTAGCCACTGTCCAGCCCTGTGGCGGGCGCGGTTGGACTGTTTTGGGGCTGCCTACATCGCCCTGGTCGATCTGATTGACTTGCCATTGAAGGACATGGTTGTCTTTGCTAACAAGGTGGAGCTGCTGTTTTTCAACAGTTGATTAATTGGCAATGGTAATAGTATGAATAATTGGTATGTGATCCCAATAATTATGCCGTTAAAAGGGTCCCAAGACCTATATCAGCTCAACTCTGTAAATAGTAATAATAATAATAAGCACAGTATGCCGTTGTACTACAATATTAGGTACTTAGGTAGCTTTCACACCGATGGTTAACAAAACATAATTTTAAGATTATTAATTATTGCTCTTAATTGTTTCAAGTGATGAGGGAGAAGTGGTAAATAGTAATAGGGAAAGCATCTATCGAGAGAGCAGCAAAATTGATTGAGAACACGTTGAGGTAAATAAACGGACAATGCAATCAATCAGGGCCCACAACCTTTGAGCTTTTAATTTTGGAACGCTCGCAATAAGCAATTGAATGCTTCCACCTACTAGACGATATTCATTTGAACCTGCCAGTATTATTAAGTGTAGCGTCCCTTTTGCAATTTGTACCTGCAATTTGTGTAATTTGTGTAAATTAGTGTAGTCTACACACAGAAAATATGCAAAAATAAAATATCGACAATATGCGTATAATATATTACATCTACATTATGTGTGGAGACCGAACCAAAAGCAGAAAGCGACATCGTGGGTTATAAAAAAAAACCTTCGTGGTAGGTAACCGTTTTTTTTTATAACAAATTTTTTGGCAGATTGGGGGGATAAAATCCCCTTTAATATAGTTAGCTCAAAATAGACGTACCAATCCTGAGATATAATGTTTTGCAAATGGACATGTAGAATTTCATGGAAATCCAGTGTGCAGTTAGCCCACAAATGTACGAACAGACGGATAGCAGACATTTGGTAAAACATTTTTTTGTTCCTGGGACCTTAAAACTAGTAGTTTCGTTGAATTATTGAAACGGAAATTTCAGCGAAACACAAAGCTGTCCCCATGTGCCGAAAATCTAGCCAAAAATCATTTTTGCATGGATTACCCATGATCGTGGACAGGGAGATCAGGGTCTCCTGTGCGGAAGTTGCTGACTCACCTACTACTTGCATGTCGGCGTAGACCAGCTTAGTGTGGAACGAGGTCTCTGCCGACACCTCACACCCGTACTTGCCGGTCAGGGTGGTTGCCACGTTCAGCAGAATTAGCTTCGACACATTCGACTTCTGCATCTGAAATAAAAACAACTCAGCTCAATAACTACAGTAGGAAAAACCAGATTCGAGTCTTTTCCTCGTTTATGTAGGTACCGTTACATTAAATAGTTGTCTCAGGGTTAAATTTAGGCTTCCTCAACTATCCCTTCACGATGATTGACAATAATTGCATAGTCTAGAATGGGCAGACTCCACAATAATAATGGCCTGGTATACAATGGATTCGGGTATGAATTGTATCCATAATTTATTCAAGTTATTGAAATGAATAGGTAACGTATTTATATTAGGCGAGCTGCAGGCCCGAAGGGCTACTCTATCAGCTATTTTTGTTTACAAAATCAATATAAATTACATTTTTTCCCTGCAAAAATAACAACAAAAGGAAAAGGAAGACAAATATTATACATATCTCAGGCATTCAATCTCACTCATCACTCCCCAGAACTTGATGGCAGGCTAAATCTCCCCCAAATTATTATGGGTCCTAGTTTCTTCTGGCAGGGAATTCCAAAGCCTGGGGGTGTCCAGTGCGAAGATTTGGTTTTAGTAATTTGTTTGGTTTCTAGTTATAAAAAGTTTGCTAGAAGCTCTTGTGTTAACTTTGTGGTAATCAGACAAGTATGTGAATAAGGAGGATGGGTAGGATGGGGTTTTAGTATGTAATATCTTAAAAAGGTATAGCAGTGCATGCTGTTTGCTAATATGCCAGTCTCATTATTTTTAAATAGAAAATTTAAGGAATGCATCAGTTCATTATTAACTGGAGTTTGTAATTAAAGGCCACCCCCCCCCCCCCACCATCATAACAATCAAAATTCGGCAGTATCAGAGTCAGCCTATTTCTTTGCCTATTCATTGCATGAATGGCTCCATTAGCCTTTTTACATTAATTACTCTTTATTTGCGCCTCTCATGTCATATTTTGGTCGAGGACAGCTCCTACACTTTTCACTTGCTAGCGGGACTTTTTTTAATTGAACTAAAAGTGAAGCTATGAAATATACCCCATTGAGTTACCTTTTAGAAGGAAAGTTTTTTTCGTTTCACAATAACCTTGCTTGCGAAAGCTACCTACTCAGTTTCATTACTCTGTTCACCTCATAAATCAAACTTCAAGTTCAAAGGAATCCATAAAGAGGTCCTAAATCAAGCCAATCAAAGACAGATCCACATTTCGTAAAAGTCAATTTGTGGGTCCTGGGACATCAAGACTTGTTAAAATCTCGAATTTGAAAACTTGCTTTCCCATTTCTGCGTTAGAGAGTCGTAGTTCTAAGAATTGTACCATAATTTACCAATAAGATTTATTTTGTACTGTCACAATTTTGTAATAATGACATGGACTGACTAAAGCAATACGTCAATCGTCAATGAGACATGTGAAATTGAAGGTTTAGCAGACATTCAAGACATACTAAAAATTCTGCTACCACGTCAAAACCATATTTCTCATTGACGATTGACGTATGTGGAAACCCCACCTAAGTGAACAGAGATTTTGTAATTCCTCTTATACTGCACTTCATTGAATCCTATTTATGATGACATTTTCTAACGCTCGCCATTTTGTGTGTTGAGCTAATATACATGAAGCTTAAATAGAATGATATTCTGCTACGATCTCCATACATAGGCCACCCTTCCTCCCCCGTTATCAGAAAAACATGCAAAAATTCCGGTTTATGGAAAAGAAAGTAAGGTAATGTGGGCAACCCCACAGCTTATCACCCCCTTCCCCCATGTATCGTCTACATTATTAAGCCTCAAGCTTTCATAAACGATCCTTATTTTCGTACCAATTGAGGGAATTCACAAAAAGCCCCGAGGGAGTAGGAAGTGAGTCAGTTATGTGCACAGCATGCTAGGTACATATTTTATTTTGAGGAAACGTCTGAAGAGCAATTTTCAATTTTCTGTATTTTCAAAGATTTGCGTAGCGCGGGACGAGTTTAATTTTGCAATATTAACGCTAGGCTTTAAGATATCAATGTGTGTGGCAGTTGCCACGGGAGAACTGCTCGAGGGAAATATACTTGAACAGCCCAGCACGGGTAAAAAGGGATAATATGAGGAATTTAAAGTTAAGTAAAGTTAAGTAGATAATGTGCATACATTTTACAATTAAAATATCAGCCCAAGCACTAAGTACTCTATATAGCCTACCTGTGTATAGAGTCTTGTATGACTCGGGTAAAGTAGTTCAACAAAGTTGGGTGTTGAGGAACCATCAAACCTACTTACGAGAGTTTCCTTGGTGACTTCGTAGAATATGGGGAACATCTTAGACAGAAGTAAATTAATTATCAATATAACCGGTTTCGAATACAATCTGATGATGGATTGCATCCGCAACCGGTCATATTAATAATTAATTCACTGCTGATCATTGCGTTCTTACTTCTCATTAAAATCTTTCAACAGGAAAAGGGGATGGATGTGGTGTACAAATGAGAGGCTGGACGGAGGAATACAAAGGATGAGCAACTGTTCTTAGGACGGTGGTACAGAAACCAGGGCATCTCATTACAAATATAATGATGACCATGTGTCAAAACATAAGAGAATGCTCAAGGTATATATTTCAAGTTAGATTATTCATGAGCGAACAAAATTTTTAAATAATTAATTGATTAGTCCAAAAAAAGACAATTTTTTTAAAACAATAAATGATATATTAAGTAAATCAGTTTAAGAAAATTTTAGTCCTATACATACCAGGAGAAACAACATAATAAAATGCCATAACTTATTCATTCACAAAATTAATAATATCCGAGAAAAGGTACAATAAAGTACCATCGGCAGCATGACATTATCTCAAATAAAGTAACTTTCCCGGAAATTCAACCAAATAAAGAGAAAACACCCTTCAAAGTTAGGGTTCTACCCAAATTTTCACCCTCAGGTGAGAAAGAATCTGAGATTTTCAATTTTTATTTTATTTGGGGTTTCTTTGTTTCCCTTTTTAACTTTATCAAATTCGCAATATTTCCAACTTTTTTCCATATTCTTGGCAACCTGAGATGAGGAGTTTTAATGTCTATTTAGTTTGCCACTTACCTCTGTCATTTCAAGTCTGTCAAAACCAAACAGCACTTTGCTTAATTACAACTGTACGGCTCAAGAATGGAGGAGATTATTAAGCTTGGCTGTATTGTATGCTATAAGTGTGAGTGCGTGTAATCTATATTTTCTACAGGATCTTTACGTTCACGTTCAGGTTTTCTACAGTTCTATTTCGAATATTCGGCTACCATTCGGTATTCGTAACAGTGCAACAACGCGGCCAAACACCGAATACCAAATCATAAAATATAAAGAACTCATTATTTGCGATTATTATTAAATATATATTATTCAATTATTTCGATTACAATTAAAATTATGAATTAAATTACAAAACAAAATGCATAGAAACGATTATTTCATAAATAGTGCGCAAAACGCACAAAATAGACACCAAATATTCGGCTATTCAGCCGAGAGTGGCGCCGAATATTCGATATTCAAGATGCCTCCAAATATTTCTACTTATACAGACCTAAAGGAAATTACTAATGAAAAAAATAATGAAAATATCATCATTTCTCTGCATTTAATTTTAATTAATCTATAATACAATGTTTTAGGTTTAAGGTTAGCATGAAAAGAAGACTTTATAGTCTTATTGTTCGCCTTTTATTGTTTTATTTGGAATAAAGTAGTTTTTTCATTTTCTTTTCATTTCATTTTCAATCAATACAGCAGTTAGGGCAAAAACGTCTCAGAGTCAAATCATCCGAAGAAATGGGATAAGGGGGGAAAAGCCTGACGGGTTCAAAAACTCAAATTTCACAGAAATATTGATCGTAGAGCTATAAATGATATGTTATCAATTAGAAGAATTGTTCCTATACATTTTCAAATATGTTATGTATCCGATTGGTCAAACTTATTGAACCTGATTTTGTAAAAAATGAACCAACACTGAGAATGTCAAGCCAAAATCTATGGCCAATTAGTGGTAGTGACGGCCACATATTACATATCAATGTGTATAGGAACGTATCTTCTAATTTATGACATCACATTTAGGCCTATGGAATACTTTTAATATACACGTTTTTGGTTACTGGGATGTCTAAACGGGACGGTCACATGGTACTACATATCAAGCTGTAGAGGAACATTTTTTCTACTTTATGACATGACATTTAGGCCTATGAAATACCTCAAAACGTTTTTTTCCGTTGAAATCTCGAAATCAAAAAATTCGACCGTGAGAGAGCCTTCCATTTATATATAAGAATGCTATTAAGAACATAATAAAGAGTGTAGCCTAAATTTATAGCCCCGAGAACAAGGTCATATATTGGTGGGTAAGCCCCTGGCCCGTATACATTGCACTGCATAAACAGATGCCTAGATTAAGCTCGGTGAGGCAGATCATAAACAAACATAAACATAAACACATGAGAGATATCACCTCCGTCGGGGTACAATGCATGGCGTCGGTGTAGGGGAAGGGGGAGGTTCAGCGAAGTCTTCAAATTGTTGTGGCACTCAGCACTTTGCTAGTCTGTATCATATTATAAAGATTACTCGTATGTATATGATGCAAAGCACAACAGGAAACACTATGCGGGAAAAGTTGGTTCTCTTGTGAAAGCCAACTGCGGAAAGTGTATTTTCTTAAAACCTGAATAACAATATTCTAATAATACATTCGAAAAACGCTGAGCACAAATCATACCACAGTCTACATATCTGACACGCGAAATTCATAAAATTTCGTATTTCAATGGAACATAAAACGATTGTCTCAACAACAAACCCAAAATAGTCGAAGTGTGAAATCCGTGAAATTTGGTTTCCTTATAAATAAATCTCCAAGTGAATCAATTCATTTTTGAAATAAGTCAATGGCGGAAGAATAGCCGTGGTCAGCGTACCATAACTAATCTAACAAGAAAGAATCTCCCAACTGGAAACTCACTGCTTCCATTCAGCAAACTCATCTTTGTAAATATGGACCTTTGCCGTCTTATTCTTCCTTGTTCTTTGCGTAGGTTGCATTTCAGAGAGCAATTCCAAAACGAAACTAAGTTAATAAGTAAAGATTTGCTAAGTACCGTAAGACTAAAATTTATGTTTGCAAAGTCTGAATATTTTATTCCTTTCTTTAGTATAACTTTAAAACTGTTTTATTTACCTGTATTTCTCAACGCAATTCGACAAATGTGCGGATAATTTTGATCTACTGTGTTTCCTGGCATAATATTTTGTCTGATAGGCGTATTCGTATTCCTGGCTTGATTTTTCAATAAATTTATAAATTTTTTACTTCGTTTAATTCTTGGTTGTTGAACGGCGACAATAGAAGAGGATCATTGTCATTTGTGCATTTCAAAAGTGTACTTACGAATGCTGCGTGGAACCTTATATTATTTTTAACTTCGGCATCTGAGCTGGTGTAGTAGGCTGACGGTTAAGAAACGGAAACTAACATACCTCGGCCATGTGATGAGGAAACACAAGTATCGCCTTCTGAAAGTAATAATCCAAAGGAAGATAAATAGACTGAGGGCTCTCAGTAAAAGACGAACATCCAGACTAAAAAACCTGAGGCAGTATAGTTTGGCTAGAGCACGACTTCCCTATTCAGAGCAGCAGTCTCCAAGGTCGAAATTGTCATGATGATCGCCAATCCACCATTGACGAGATATTTAAAGCAGAAAAAGATTGTTACAATAAATGTTCAGGTAGCTAGCTCCTTAATCACCATAAACCTATTATTAGGCCACATAATAAGTATGTGGTTTCAAATGCATTAATGCTGTATTACGAAACTGTTCACAGACCGTGCTAGTCTAAAAATACGATCAAAGGATTCACCCGCCATATTGGGAAAAAGCTGAGTTTGGACCAAAAATAAAATAATAATCGCCTACTTGAATAATGAATGAAAAATACTATACTAAACAGTCTTTAAGCATTTGATCCATACTATGCTTCAATTCTAAAATATAAAAGATAAAAAGTTTGGGCTAACTATAATTAAATTTGGAAAGTAAATTATTTGAAAATGAGGGGGTCTTGACGGGAAATGAAATCTCTGGAACTTAATTCTTCTTTTATGGCGTTAGTTAATGGATAAACCGCGTAGCGTATTCAAAACTTTATACTTTAACGCTGACAGCCGATAATATACCGCATACGAGTAGCTACGCTAGAAAGCCCTCCCTGCGGTAAAAAAATCTTCGTTACCTGCAATTTCGGAGTACTTTTTTGGCAAATTTTCGCCACACTATCCGTTGATAGATATGTGAAGAAATGTATGTCAATGGTTCTGGAGTTTCCCTAATTCTGCTATTTGGTTTTGAATCAGGATTTCCATATCTTGAGCTACGCGAATACCTTTGAGATTTAAATTGGCGGAAAACCCTAATTTGGCAAGTTTAACATAAAATAAAATTTGTTTTAACATAAACATGAAAACTGTTTACGTAGTCCCGTTCTCAACATTTTTGTGATAGGGCTGTCGCTAATTTTTGGCCTATAAAATAACAATGAGTCATTTCTACATGCCTTAGGGAATTCGACTGGATACAGACCCCCTTAAAAAAGTAAATCGGGGGCAAAAGTATCCTATATCGGATGTAATGCGTCGATAAAAGAACGACAGAAGAATAAGCCATAACAACAATAAGTTTCTAACTTCAAAAAAAAAAAAATCGTGAAATATCCGTCTATCTGTTCGTCGATTTCACAGAAAGCTACTCGATGGATTTGAATTATATTCAGCTATTAGGCTCACAAAATCATAATTATCTAAAAATACTTTTGTCTATCTTAACTTAAAAACAGGGAAAAATCTTTTTGCTTTCCTATTTATACGTAGGCCTAGTATAAGGAAAGCTTTGTGATGGTCGAAATTTTCGATTCCGAGATTTCAACGGATTTACACGTTTTCAGGTCCCAGGAACCCAAAAAAGTGGTTTTTACGAAATGCCTGTCTGTCTGTCTGTCTGTCTGTCTGTCTGCCTTTGCATCAATTTCCGGGCAAACTACTCGGTCGATTTTCATGAAATTCGGCATGTAGGTTCACAAAAATCATACCTCAAGACCGTTGTTTTATTTGGGGCTAACTCAATTTGGGGGGCCTTCATCTCAAAAAACTCAAAAACTCAAAAAAAAGAAAAATTACCGAAAAATCACTTTTCTGCTGTCTTACTTCAGGTATGTTGCACGTGCTAAATAGAGTAATGAGACTGAACAGATTGCTTTTGTCTTTGAACACAGCATTATTGTATAGTACAGTACTATATTCGCCGAAATTTCACGGTAATTATTTACCATGGAGCTACAATAATAAGAACCGGTCCGAGTTTACTCGAACATGCTTTCCAATTTATCAAGTAGTAGCTACAGAAAATGAAGAATTTCATGGTAAATAATTTTCCTATAGTTAAATTTCGGGCATCTCGGGGGGGGGGGGGGTGCCCACCTTACGTCAATGGAGGCGATGTAAATTCTAGATAGGTCAGACCAACAAATTACCACACAGCAATAATGGCAGGGCACGCATTGCATTTGACCGTGAATTTTCAATCATTTTCTCAAAAAAAAATTTTTTGCACAAAACCAAATGGTTTTTTGGGAAAGCAATCTGTCCGGTTTCGTTACTCAGTTTAACACCTAAAACGTGCCTGAAGGTAGAAATCATCGATGGAAAGGTTTCACAAAAAAATTATTTTTTAGTCATTTTTCATTAAAATTTAGTTAATTTAATTTTTTCACCCCCAGAAGCAAACTATCAAGGGGCAAGCGACCCCCCGCATTATGACAACATTAATAACGACTACAATATATGTGAATTTAAAAGAAATCGTTGGAGCCGTTTTCGAGAAATAATTTGTTTAGACGTTTTTTTATGAGTTTTTTTAAAATAAAACCCCGCCAAATTGAGTTAGCCCAAAATAAAAAAATGTATGCCGAGGTATAATTTTTGTGAACCTACATGCCGAATTTCATCAAAATCGACCGAGTAGTTTGCCCGGAAATCGACGAACAGACAGGCAGAGCGACAGACAGACAGACAGACATTTCGTAAAAACCACTTTTCTTGGTTCCTGAGACCTCCTCAAAACGTGTAAATCCGTTGAAATCTCGGAATCGAAAATTTCGACCATCACAAAGCTTTCCTTATACTACGTATAAATTGGAAAGCAATAATTACCGATTACGTTACCTATCCAAATTTATAAATTGGATAGCATGCACGGGTTCACTTGTACCGGTACTGGTTCCTTTATTATTTAGTTAGTGAGAAATTTGAAAATAAATACTATTTTCATTCTTTCTTGTGCTCCAGGACTTGGACAGAGAGGTGTTGACGGAGGTGGTCAGCTTCCTGGAGAGTATCGGACAAAAGTGGTAGGACGTTGGGCAAGCTGTTTTAGACGGTCCCTGGGCAACCTCGTTGTCCAGTGAGCTCCCGATAGCAGTTTTTGCTAGATGGATATGGTAATGGCTGTATACCCTTCAGCCAAAAAAAGAAAAAAAAAATCTTTCTTGTTTACTTATTAAATTATATAAAGAAGAGATTTTTCCATGGTTATTCTCTGTTCCTCCTCATTATTAATATTAAAGGGAGGCGTAAAAGGGCAGTCAGACAAGCTGGAGTATAATTACAAAATCTCGTCCTACAAAGGCGATGGGTCCATCCATCCCAATTTAATAAAACTCAATAAACATTAATATAAAACTCATGAACAAAAAGGTGCAGAGAAGTAGGGAATTAATGTCTGCAATTTTAGGAAGCCAATTAAATGTTTAATTCCGATTAAATAATTAAGGTGAGATAAAATGGGAAGCAGGAGATGGAACGGGAAAATCCTTGGAATTCAATTCAACTATTCTTCTTGCTGACCTAATTTCCCTTAGTTTCCTTTTTTAAAAGAATTTAAAAGGTGATATTGTGGACCTTCCACTAAACGTTTGCGCTGGTTTTGTTATAAATGGCTCTATCTCTTGGAACAAATAAAGCAAAGCTAAAACTGCATTTAGTTTAGTAATCGATTGCAGCATTGGAGAAAGAAAACAACGCAGCAGTGTGTTTTTAGGAAACTTTTAAACTCAATACTCCACATTCCTTTAAGATCAACCTCACAAAACACACCTTTAAAATCTAAAGAATCGGCTTCCTGCATACGACATTTACAAATCCATTTGACATGTTGAATAGCTGTACTTAGTCTAATAAATTCCATTGCAAAGTTGAATTATGAAAAAAAAAAAAAATTTAGAAGTAGAAGACAACGAGGATCATATAAAATTAGTTCAAAACGGACTTAAAATATCGTCATTCCTGAAATTGTCAATTTTCCGTTGATATGATGCCCTAAAAGTCCGTTGAATACAAATCCAATTAACCTACAAATAGTATTTCAGCATTGCCATAACGTGCATAAGGTTACGACTCTAGCGGTACAACAGGAAACATAGCTAACCTAATGCTAGTAGATATTGGCCTAAAAAGTGAGCCTCTAGATAACAAGCTGTACTATAATTTAATTGCAAAGACTGATAGGCAATTGAGCCTCTGAGATAAATCTTAGATGTCTACGCAGTCTCGCTGAAGATGTCAACCGCTGATGCTGACGAAACGTTTGGAAGTACGCTTTCACCACAGCTTATCATCCCGGATTCTACTGCTTCGTCATGTAATATATTTACTATAAGGCTCATGCTGCAGGCTACTATAGTGGGGTCGGATAGGGAAATATAACAAACAAGGCACCCATTCCACCGACCGGCTAGGGCTATTTACAAAAACAGTGAAGTGGTAGCAGACATTCAAGACTTAGGCGGGGTTTCCACCGACCTCGCGTTGCAGAATTGACGGAAATGTGTATTTACCTCTATGCCATAGTTAAAATTGATCAATGATCATACAGTTAAATCACAAACAAACAAACTAAAATTAAAAAATGGCGTCATGGGATATGTTAAGTAGAAACATTTTAATAGATTTCTATAAAAAGAAAAATTCTAATTTCCGTCAATGTCATTTGCATTCTGCAATGCGAGGTCGGTGGAAACGTCACCTAAGTCTTGAATGTCTGCTACCACGTCACCGTTTTTGGAAATAGCCCTAGCCGGTCAATGGAATGGGCACCTTAGCAGAACCCGACCAAGCAGCGACATAATTGGAGGGAATAAGCAACCACCACTGGGGCACTCTTTTGCCTTGGGGTTGGGCCCCGAAGGTGGAGGAACCTAATGTACAGTCAATGGCATAAGGATGCAGAAGGCAACGGGAAACCAGTGCATTACTATTCCCTGGTACTATTCACTTTCACGTCAATGGTGTGCATACGTTTTATTATTTATTAATAAAATGTACAAGAGTCAAAGTGTTGGCTTTTCTTTGACGGGCCTAGAGACCATTATATACATATACGAATAATTCTTTCCCGAGTTTTTAATTTTTATGGGCGCGAGACTGATGGAATAGACGGGATTGACGTTTTCTTCTCTTTGAAGATCGCTTTTGAAAATCAATTTTTAGACCATGGTGTATGCATTAGGTATGCATATCAAAAGTCAATGCTGTACTATGCGTAGAGCCAACCTTAAGAAATTGTTCCGTCACATTAATAATGAATTGGCAGTATAGAAAAGAAAAAAAGTTGTAATCCACTTGTAGCAAGAAAGTGTTAGAAGGCGAACGAAATTCAATTATCCTTTACGTGCCTTAAACCTTAAAAATGCCCAAAATCACCCCCATTTGCGGCGGAGGGACATTAGTATGCAAACCACCGCGGGCTCGACTCAACAACCAACGGTAAAGCCCTGCCCAAAATTTTGAATATACATTCAGCTCAGCTCTATAATATCCCTTCCTTAAAAATGGTAAAATATTTTTCAAATGTGAATTTTTTCTATATTAGCCCCCTTTTATCAGTTTTCTTGGTTGCTCCCTTTTGAAAAGCCCCCGCAAACACACTTTGGATCTTTCTTCCTTATTGTTTCTTTTTTATTGAAAAATACATATTTTGCATCGGATCGCGGGCCCTGGAGGTTTATATTGTATACAGCTCGAGTATATTCTGCTTCTAATTCATCATAATAATAAAACATCTCTTGTTCCATAGATCCAAAATATTTTTCAGTACCAGATCTTCTGAATGCACAAAGGGATATTACTTACACTCAAAATTGTCAAGCTTTGCAACTCTGATAGCCTGGTTTTTGCTATACCGAATTAAAGACGATAACACAACCTTATTTATGTTATCGTACAATGTGAATGACATAAAACTAGGGAGATTCAATTCCTGGGTCGTTTCAAGAGAACGGGTACTAAATTTTAAATTTCTTACATTTCTATACAATTTTTAAGTAAATTTTTACTACGGTATATATAATTAGTGACTTGTAGTCCGACCAATGTGAACCCAATATAATGCTATGTTCACTGTTCTCAATAATCGAGTAAAAATGATAAACGGTAGATATTGTCAGGCTCCTCACACTTGGTGGTTTGATGTCAGTAGTTGTCAATTTGTGTGAGGAGGTTCTTGGGTTGCCTCGCTTTCATAACAATACCCGAACCTGTTAAGCAAAAATAATAAGGACTAAGTTGAAAACGTGAATAAAGAAAAATCAAAACATCGAAACGAGACAAACAAGGGACAAATCTCCTGTGAGGATTTTTACTAATAATAAAAAGAATGTGTATTAGCATTACTGCATACGATACACTACGAATGTAGCCTACCCAAATGTAAGAGAACCGGTCCGAGTTTACTCGAACATGCTTTCCAATTTATAAATTAGTAGATAGACATAATGTGTACTTTTATGGTAAATAATTTCCCTAAGGTTCAATTTCTGATCCCTCGGGGGGAATAATTTTTTAGTCACTTTTCATGAAAATTGAGTTATTTTTATTTTTCTACGCCCCGAAGCAAAATATCAAGGGGCAAGCAACCCACCGCATTTTGTTAACATTAATAACGACTACAATATGTGTGAATTTAAAAGAAATCGTTGGTGCCGTTTTTGAGAAATAATGTTTTTAGACGTTTCTTTGGAGTTTTTTGATAATAAAACCCTCCGAATTGAGTTAGCCCAAAATAAAAATTAAAAACCAGGTGCACTCCGAGAGTATTGGCAGAATTTAAAACATGAACATTGACTTGTGCATTTTTTAATATTTTGGAATGGTTAGGAATTAATTTCGCTCGAATTGCTTTATGTATCAGTATAGAAGTACTATCATTTACAAGAACCGTAGCCAAGGGGGGGTTCATTGGGGTTCAAACCCCCCCCCCGAAATGAAATGGCTTTACACTGGATAGAATCGGATTTTGCGAGGAAAAATAGAAACTACTATGTAATATCCAATGAAATTTCCGAAACCCCCCCCCCCCCCGAAAAAAAATCCTGGCTACGGCCTTGATCATTTATGTGGTTACATACAATATACGGCCCCTGGCACTACATCCTATTTTTCTCAAGAAACGGCTAAAATGAGCCTTCAAAAAATATCATTGATTCTTTAAATAGTGAGGTATATTTTCCAACGAAAAAACAATAAAAACCCGTTTAAGTATTCCGTTTGGGTACAGGCTAGTATGCATAGTCAAAACAAGTGTTCTTACGTTATTCATGTTAATCATTTTGTTCTACATATAAATTGCTGTGCAGTTTGTGTATAAATAAATAAATAAATAATATATAATATAATAATAAATATTGACTTTTTTGTTCTATTACTAAACCAACCTACCGGAGTTAGGGCTATAAAGCCCTCTCTTACACTCAACTAGGAAGACTCAGGACCGCCTGCTTTACATGCCCTCCAAAGCATGGCCAGAAAATGTAGCAAGTGTGGTACTCGAACCAACAACCTTTCGGGTGAAAGTTGGAGTTTGAACCTTTACTCTACATGTCGTTTATAGTGTCCATAGTCAAAATGGGTCGTCTTACCTGTACGTTAATCAGGCGGTTTTTTTCGTTTATTATTGAACATCATTGACCCACAACTCAACTGGTCAGTCCATGGATAAATAAAACCTGTAGCAAAATTTATTAATGTTTATTTCCCTTGAACAGAATTAGAAATTTTTTACGAATTAATATAAAGGAAAATATTGTTTCTACGCTAATTACCCCACTATTTGATTATTTTATTGTACTGTTATCCAGTCGCACGGATTATCTGTTTCGTCGTTTGCACCGGGCAATGAACATTTGCATCCGATTTATTTCTAATACAAAGCGCCGCGACCATATCAGCCCACAGTAGAAAGTACTAAATTTCCTAACCACCGACCAAAGAACACAATACCACGCACTGATGCTAATGTTTAAAGTAACCCACT
Organism: Psococerastis gibbosa; assembly: GCA_963971405.1. Lineage (NCBI taxonomy): Eukaryota > Metazoa > Arthropoda > Insecta > Psocodea > Psocidae > Psococerastis > Psococerastis gibbosa. Next base: position 21,943,916 of record OZ020492.1, on the reverse strand, counting down.
CGAACGCACCTTCCCACATCATACAAAAATATACAAAATTACAGTCACAGTGCAATGGCACTTCATATGAAATACCACTACATAAGACCACAAGACATGGGCAATCTACGGTATTATACTCTATTCGACACTGGAACCGCCTACCATTGGAGATCAGGGCAGCTAGTTCACTCAGTAACTTTAAGAAAACAATTAAACAATATGTCTTAGATAACGCTTGAGACTCTCTCCGGTAATATAATGTAATGTAATGTAATGTAATGAATGAATGAATGAATGAATGAATGAATGAATGAATGAATGAATGGATAATTATATTGAAACACACAGTACAATGCAGTACAATACAATTGGTGATGACAATGGATCCCCCCCCCCCCGTAGATATTTTATCCTTCTTTTTTCACTCTTCCTCTCTTTTCTTTTCTTCTAGATTTAATTTTATACATTTATTAGTAGTACAATGTTTTAGTTTTTAAGGTTAGCATGAAAACAAAACTTTATAGTCTTATAGTTTGCCTTTTGTTCATTTGCAATAAAGTCGTTTCCTTTTCCTTTCAACACACCCTAGATGTGAAGTCTTCTTACATTGCAATTCCTTCACATCACATCACAATTTTCCTTGTTATCCCTCTTCTAAAATCTAAATAATACAAAAGTGCTCAACTCCGCTAAAGAAGTTTTCACTTCAAAAATGGTCCCGAGGTATGATTTTTGTGAACCTACATGCCAGATTTCATCAAAATCGATCGAGTAGTTTGCCCAGAAATCAATGAACAGACGCACAGACAGACAGAGCGACAGACATTTCGTAAAAACCTTTTTTGGGTTCCTGGGACCCTAAAACGTGTAAATCAGTTGAAATCTCGAAGTTGAAAATTTTGACCGTCACAAAGCTTTCCTCATAACTTACTACGTATAAATTGGAAAGCAAAGAGTTGTTGGGGTCCTGGAGTCTGCGAAATCCACCAACTTCTAGAAGACTTTGTGCGTGCATGCTTTGGAGAGGCCAACTTACCAACAGCTACTGATAAAATTAAAATGAACTCAGCAAAAAATTTCAAGAAGGTAAAATTGCGTTTACTAACGTTAGAACCAAGTTGGCTCCGGGGGTCTCAGTTTCAGCCCAAAGGTTGTAGGTTCGAGTCCCACACTTGTTTCGGAGGGCTTGTGAAGCAGAGTGCATTATAGCGCAAACGAATAATATTTTTTTCTTCAAAATTGACTCTAATATCGGGCAAATTCTGTGAACTGAAAATTGAGCTAAAAGTTTATGGCTGGCCATAGGTTGGGGGGGGGGGGGACCCAATAGCATAGACAGTTAGGAGAAGGTATGGCCCATTAGCTGAGGCTTTGCTTCCGCCAGCGCCCTTGCAGTGATAACGATGCCTGTATAGGTGGGTTCATTAGATGCCGCTTAGTGCCTGCACCTTTTTGTAAACTGCCCTTCCTCGGGGTGAAAGGCAGATTAAGATAACATGGCTATGAGGTTCCAACACCATTGTTTTCTCTCTTTTTGGATTTTTTAATTTGGCGGGAGATGACTATTTCCGTTTTTTTTTCGCTCTTTCGAGTTTTATTTTTTCAGAAATGGGTTTTGCTCGGTATCGTTGCGGAAAGGTGTATGGTTTGCAGGCTGCGTTCCCACAACCTTTCTGTCATCATCATTTAAACCTGCGTCATTGTATCTTTTGTGTTTATGTTGCGGGCTGGGTGCAAAGCGCTTGCTATGATAACTCCCTCTCTATTTTCATCTTTCTCAAATCCTTCTATGGTGACATTTCTTTAACTGAAAATATTTAAAATCTTGTCGAGCAATCTTGCATTCAACTAACATTTATCAAGTTGAAACTTGAAAGTTAATGATTTCATCAATCACGTGGAATTGTAGGCATATGCATGTTCAGTGTTCACTGCAAAGTCGACGGCAACACTGAACCGCCTTAACTTAAATTAGTGGACTAATGATTTTTATGAGTTTTATGTCCCCCACCCATCACGGTGTCTCCATTTCTATATTTCTCTTTCTAACTACTATTTTTTTTATATATTTATAATATATATTGTACTTTTCTCCTTTTATTCATCATTCTACTAAGTACTTCTATGTTACTAACCTTTACTAACCTTTATTTACTAACCTCAGCTAACCGTTATTTACTAAACTTAGTATCGTTAAGATACCCGTGCGGTCAATGTAAATGAATTTCTATACTATTATTCACTTTCAAATTGTTAAAATATATATATTTTCTTTTTATCGCAAAGCTTTGCTCTAGCCGCCACTTAAATAAGAGTTGTTATAGGGGGGAGGGGGGGGGGGGCTCTCCGCAATTCTTCCCGGGCCGGCGACATTGATGTCTATATTTCTCTCTCCTACTTGATTGGCCGTCCAGATCCGTGCAGATGACACGAGTTTCATAACTGTTATTTTAGGAGGAATATATTTTACTTTACTTTACTTTAGCTCGCCAACGGCTATACCATGTTGAATCCATGAGAGCAGAGCATGTTTCAAACTGCGGCAAACTTCGTAGTGTGCACAGCGTTGGCAGGGGAACATGGTGGGACATGACAACGCGCTGAGACTATACCAGTCTGTCTACGTGCGTGTCGAGTCCTGGTCACTTCCGAATTAACCGTGTGACTTTACCATCCTCCCCAAGTGGTTCAGAATCCACAATTATGAGGAGGTCCACCCTGTAAGTGAACTCCCCTTTCCCCCGAGGTGAAAGAATCTACCCTTAGGGTGCCTCAAGTTAACAAACAGACCCACTCCCCCCGCCAGGCTGACAGGGTTGCTTAAAGCAGAAATGCTGAAAGCAGGCGTTGGAAACAAACAACAAACAAACAGACAAACTTTACTTTAACTCGGCTAGGGAACTTTAATTGAAAGTTAGGTAATTACTCCTAAGCACCGACCTATAGAGAAGTTTTAGTTTTAGTTTGATTTAATAATAAATTTGATTTGATTTGATTTGATTCGAGTTTACCAAAAAACTTACATCGATGGTGAGCCCCTCCATGGGAAAGGTCTTGACCGGTTCCTCTTCCTTTGGGCTGTATCTGAAGAACTCGTAGCTGCCCTTATACCACTTGACGCTGTAGATGGCCTCGCCCTCCATGTCGAAGTCGCATGTCATAATAGCGGTCTCGCCGCGCCGGATGGCCTGCGGGGCTGCGATACGAACGCTCTTCAGGGATGACACCAAGCCTGGAAACCAACGAAAAATCACAAATCACATATATTTATATTTATTATATTATTATATTTAACATATTCATGAATATTTAGCTTTTCAACTAGGCTACCTACATTCTTCATTAAATTCTCTAAACCCGAAATGGCTAATTTGTGTTTTTAGCAATTTCAACAATTTTAGCGTACAATTATTGTAGGCTATAATTACTCGAAACCGAAAAGAACTAAAAATAGTCGAACATTTCTTAGGAAATTTTTGAATCCAGGCTAGGTTAGATTCAATAATTTTGTAATTTATTTATTTATTTATTTTTAATATTTTTTATTTTTTTTATATTTTTATTTATTTATTTATTTATTTATTTTGTTTAACGCAAGGCCGTAGTGGTAGTGTAAACACGCTTTCCAGTTTGCGAAATGATTTTTAATTAAACATACGAGTAATATAAATAAATTACTAGACCAGCCAGATCCAATTAGGAATAGTATCCGAATCCAGGGAGACTACTACAAGCGTGCTGACAATGCAATTTTATATTAATGTTGGGTTCAACGTTTGTGAGCACCCTATGTAAACCGTTAAATTTCTTAGGAGAAACCGCTCTATTCACCCACAGAGTCATGTACAAAATTATAATTTTAATTAATTTAAATAAACCCATCTGAGGCAAGGAATATGCAAATGACTAAAAGGGTTTTACCTCCAGGAGGAGGGGGGCGTTGGGTGTAAGAATTTCAGGTATGTTTTCTTTGATAGCGCAACTCCACTCTACAACATTTAATACCATTTTAATCCTCTTACCCCCAAAATTTTAAGCAAGGTGCTTGCTGAATTCAGTTTGTACGTACTGCAGGCAACTTAAAAATCAGTGAATTGACTTTGTGGGACCTGTCACACCTGACTTTACTCTGAAAAGATGCGGTTGTATCATCGGCGGGTTGTTGAAAAAATATTCTTATACAAGTTATTTGTGGAAATCATGCGGGTGAATATGGGCATAAAATTAAATTCTCCCTACTAAGTTATTTGAAAGTGTTGTAGTTAAATTAAATTGTAGTCATTCATTACGTAGCACGTAATGCCTATTCAATACAACGTAAGCTCGAACGCTCAACACACCATACCCAAGCATTTTGAAGGTGGGGGGTTCAGTCAATATTACAATACTCGTATGAAATGTAGAAAAATAGCATCTCTCCGTCTGTCAGTAACTTGATTTGGAACCAAACAACTCTATAGAATGTCATGAAACCAAAACATAGTTCCTAGGGCTGCTTTATTAATTTTTTGACGTGACAACGTCTAATAAAACGATGAGCACTGGCTGGAATACTAGGTGCATGTACAAAAAGTGCTACTACGATGCGTTACCACCATCGGTAACGCGGGTCTGTAATGCGAGTTTAAAGCAGATGTAAAAGGTTTCTATCTCAATTTAAATATTACTATACCCATGTCTTCGTCTATTCTTCCTCTATTAGGCCATGCTATATATGTTGTGATGGGGGAAGGGGTGGGGGGTTGAAACGTGCACCCAAATTTGGCCCGAATTTGCCGATTTTAATCGAAAATAGGCCTTTTTCGGCCCCGTTTTTGGGGGTGTTAGTATCAATTTGAAAGCTTCATACTACTTTAGTTCTTTTCCTACTTTCTTACTCTTTCCAGACATTGAGGTGCATGGAAGTTGTATACAGTAAGTTCAGTTAAATGTAACAGCAAAGGCTTTCACGGCCGGGGTCGATTGAAGAACCAGTTTTACTATACGTCTCTTCGTTAAAGCTCAGGTGAGTGTATAAGCCATCCGTGTTTCGGCGGAAAACAGGTTCAAAAGCTACTTTTCAATTTACATCCATAGAGTAAAAAAATTCCACAACCAGCAATTTTCAACCGAAATTAATTTTTAATGCTTCATTAAGGTTTCATACGAGTATAAATACAAATTTTCAAATTCACTCCTTCACCCCTTAAACACGAGTGGAACACAAAATTAGTAAACGGAGACGCATTTCCAGCAATCCCATTTGAATTGGATGGGCGGGTATAAAGCAATTTTTGGGTTGATTTGGAAGGCCTGTCTTAATTTAAATTATACCGGTGTCTTTTCAATTTCAATTGAAACTACTTAAGGGGTTTTCCATATTTTCATTTTTTATTTATTTTTTTCCTCACTGGTTACTCCACCAAGTGAGGGAAATATATTGAAAAAAATAAAATTGAAAAAATTATGTATCGGCGCAGGTACCTCCGGATGCAACACCCAATGAGGCCCTAGGCTCAAACAAATACATGCCATAACTATTTTTGTTTCCCCTTTGTTACGGGTTTGAATCTAAAACTAAATTCATAGGTATATTATCAGGAAAATAAGTAGATTATAATATAATTATAATAATTAATTCAATTAATTGAACAATCATCATAATTATATTATATATAGATAAGTAATTATATGTAATATAAGGTAAATAAGGTAAATTAATTGTTAAAGTAAAGGTTTAAGAGAGAAAGAGAGAATTATGAGTTTCTATACGACTTGGAGCCATTTTTAAAGTAATTTTTTGACTTGACCTATACGCTGCTTATTTTTAAGGTAATCAGCCATCCTGTTAAATAATTTAGATACAAACACTGAGTTGGTACTGTCACCATACTTGTTTCTGGTTGCTGGTATTGGGAGTTTATGGCAGTTTCTCGTAGGGTAGTACCGAATATTTCTATTAGTAAATGTTGGATTACAAATAATTATTTAAGATTATTTTGTAATTCAGTAAATTCCTAAGGGAGAGTATGTCACATGGCCTGAACAAGTTATCAGTTTGGTACTTTTTTAAGTATCTCGCGGATAATAGGTTTTTAACTATACGGTGTTGCAACTTCTGCAATGAGTCTATGTAGCTGTTGTCATCTCTGGCCCAGGTTGAGATGCCGTATGAGATAACAGATTGGATCATAGCAAAATAAACTGTCTTTAGAGTTTTGAACGATACACCGCCTTTCAATTTGTAAAGAGCAGCTCCTGCTGCTCTCAGTCTTTTACTTATTTTATCAAAGTGTGATTGAAAGGAAAATCTACTATCTATGGTGATGCCCATTTATGTTTGCAGACGGGCAATAGGCACAACGTGGGGAATCAGGCCCAAAATGGCAATGTGGATTTACACAATGGTCATTAGGCCGGTGATTACCTACGGAAGTGTAGTTTGGTGGACCAAGACTACACAGGTCACAGTGACAACCAAGTTGAATGGGCTCCAGAGGCTGGCCTGCCTCTGTATCACAGGAGCAATGTCAACTTCACCAGGGGATGTCCTGAATACTTTATTGAACCTGCCAACCCTGGGAGTCTTCATTGAAGCACAGGCCAGGATGGGCGCCTATAGATTGGAGCTGGAAGGCTGCTGGAGAAGCAAAAGGTCAGGCCACTCCAATATTACCAAAAGCATATCGGAAGACACGCTTTTAATGCCGTCAGACCGAATGACACCCCTGCTCTCATTCGGCAAACCATTTAACACTAGAATTCCAGCTAGAGAAGAATGGAATGCTGAAGAACATCAAACAGGGGACAATGACCTAGTCTGGTATACAGATGGGTCGAAAATGGAAAATGGGGCTGGAGGAGGAGTCTATGGGGAAACTGTAGACAAATCCATAGTCCTAAGCCTCGGCAAATATGCTACAGTCTTTCAGGCTGAGGTAGGGGCCATTATAAAATGCCTAGAGGAGTGTATGGAAATGGAATGCAAGGGCAAAACCATTATTATCTATACAGACTCGCAGGCAGCGATTAAGGCTGTGGAGGCTATAAAGATCACATCAAAAATGGTGTGGCACTGCATCAACCTCCTAATAAAAGTGTGTCGGGAAAACTCAGTCTCGCTGATTTGGGTCCCGGCGCACTCGAACTTTGATGGGAATGAAAGAGCCGACGAGCTGGCTCGAAAAGGTGCAGAAACGCCATTCATTGGTGCAGAACCTAAGTACGGGATGGCTTATTGCCAGGCCCGTACTTCTGTACAAAAATGGGTGCAGATAAAAACTGCAGAGGAATGGAAGAAAGTCCCGGAAAGCAGATTTGCTAAGAAGGTTATTCCGGGTCCTAGTAAAAAGCTCACCGATCAGCTTCTCTCTTTAAGTAGAGAGCAAGCTAGAAGGGTGGTTGGCACGCTTACGGGCCACGGCCACTTCAACAAACACATGCATAGGGTTGGCGTGAAAAACGACAGTAGATGCAGACTGTGTGAAGTTGAAGAAGAAACAGCTGAACACATTCTCTTTGAATGTGAAGCGCTGGGACAAACTCGATACCAAACTCTTGGCCACCCTAGGTCTGAAGAGGAAACCATCCGATCTAATCCCATCACAAAAACACTAGAATTTATCAAAAAGACTGGTGTTATAAGATGGGCGTAGACGGCAAACGTGGAAGCAAAAGACCTTCTAGGTCGACGCTTATAGGAACTCATACGAGTAGGCCCCACGAAGGAAAAAAAAAAAAAAAAAAAAATGGTGATGCCCAGGTATACATGTTCTTCAACCATGTCAACATGCTGCTTGCAGCGGCAGAGGAACGAGTTATTATTATTATGTAGACAATCATGGTCGTGAAAGGTGAATTTATGGGATGAGGGACGGGGCCCTTTACTTCTAATATGCATTATTTTTGTTTTTTTGCGATTTATAGTGAGTCCTAAGTCGTGAGTTAGACATTGCAGGTTTCTCAATATTTCTTGCATAATCAAGCACGCTTTTTCATTGTCAGATTCATACACTACATTTCTTTTTCTTTCTAGCCATATATTATTTAAGTTAGATTTAGCAATTTAGGTGTTGTCACGTTAAACTATCGTCCGTAAACCGACTTTACAACTGGCTTACAGACAATCAATTTTGGTTAACTTCATTTTAGGGGGTTTTCTACCCCTTAAACTGCCAAAACGACTGAAAAATGTTTTTCTAAAAACCACTACAATGATTTCTTTTTAATTCACAAAATGTTGCAGCACCTAATAATGTAAATAAAATCTGACATCTCGAATCCCCCATCAAAGTTGGCTTCAGGGTGTAAAAAAATAAAAAGGCTCCATTGCCATTAAAATGGAACAAAAATTCATCAGCCCAGATTCTACTGATTCTTCATTCAAGTAAATATGTTGAAAAGTAAAAAATTAGTAAAAATTTGTTTATGAAAGTCGTTGTTATTATTCAACCTAAATGGTTGATTGAGGAATATGCTATATTTTTTTTTATGAGGTTTGATTTAATTCTCCTAATGATCCTATAATTAAAGTTAAAATACAAAATGGGGTGATAATTTTTGGATTTATACTAGTATAAAATATAATAAAAATAGGAGCATTTTTTTGTAATGTTATTCGTACCGGTTCTCTCAATTCAATCTATTCTTTCTATTCAATTTCAGTAATGGACAAGCTGAGACAAGCATACCATTGACACAATGTAACAGGCGTAAACATGACTTCTGATGCACGGGTACGAGTCAACGTTTGACCCTATTTAGGTGTACATGCCTAAAATCAGTCAGTATTTTGAAAATCCCTCCCCCCAGGACAAAGTTAATAATTAATTATTTTGTTACCATGCTTCGAAGGGTCTGTAAAAATCAGGCGACTACCATTCTAGAATGGCTTTCTAGCCCACTAATTCCGCAATCACCTTAGGTTTTGTTCGTCATTGTTTCATTTAAAAAAAACCTTACTGCAAAATTCGTAGTTTCAAGTGTTTTATAAGTTTTATAAGTTAGTTGGCCAAAACATTGATATTGAAATCAGTTTATTAAAATTCGTAACATTAGAGAACTTGACAACAAAACTTATTGTAATCCGTTGTAAGTAAATTACTCGCAGTATAATCCAGAAGCCAAACTAACCACAGTATAAAAGTATCTTTTAACAAGGAACTAGACTTGTTGAGTCCAATTTAAAAGTATAAAAATGGGGCCGTGCGTTCGCCTGGAGCTTGTTAGTGTTCAAAGTTTGAAAACTTGAAGTTTCCACGCGGAATAAGCATTATCAGTTGTAAAGCTCTTTATTAATAGCTAAAAGTAATGTCTAGCAAGCTGGAATAGAAAAGAACCACAATCATGTTTCTTTGTTACAGAACAATAGAAAAAAGAATCTGGGTTTACATTCTCAGTATGGCTTTTGCTTGATAGCAACAAAGGCATTTCGTCATGAAAATTGGAGCAATGTGTTTAATTTTTAACATTTCCAATTTGTCTGATGCTTATACTGCAGGCCAGGCCGGCTAGTTTACTACTACACACATACCTTTGTAAAGTTAAAGAACCGGTCTGAGTTTACTCGAACATGCTTTCCAATTTATCAATTAGTAGGGAGAGAAAATGAATAATTTCATGGTAAATAATTTTCCTACGGTTAAATTTCTGATATCTCGGGGGGGGGGGGTGTCCACCTGACGTCACTGGAGGTGAGGTAACCTCAATATATTTAAAACACATTACAACACAGTAATAATGGCAGGGCTGGCAATGCATTTCAGCGTGAAGTTTCTATCATTTTTTTTTTTTTTAAATTTTTGCGCAAAAGCAAATAGGTTTTTGGGAAGCCAACTGTCCGGTTTCGTTACTCAACTTAACGCCTAAAACATGATTGAAGGTAGAAATCATCGATAGAAAAGTTTCGCAGAAATATTATTTTTTAGTCATTTTTCATTAAAATTAAGTTATTTTTATTTTTTTACCCCCAGAAGCAAACTATCAAGGGGTAAGCGACCCCCCGCATTTTATCAACATTTAGAACGACTTGAATATATGTGAATTTAAAAGAAATCGTTGGAGCCGTTTTTGAGAAATAATTTTTTTTACGTTTTTTTGGAGTTTTTTGAGAATGAAACCCCCCCAAATTGAGTTAGCCCCAAATTAAAAAATTGATCTCGAGGTATGATTTTTGTGAACCTACATGCCGAATTTCATCAAAATCGACCGAGTAGTTTGCCCGAAAATCGATGCACAGACAGACAGACAGACAGACAGACAGACAGACAGACAGACAGACAGACAGACAGACAGACAGACAGACAGACATTTCGTAAAAACCACTTTTTTGGGTTCCTGGGACCTGAAAACGTGTAAATCCGTTGAAATCTCGGAATCGAAAATTTCGATCATCACAAAGCTTTCCTTATACTTCGTATAAATTGGAAAGCAAAATTAAATTAAGCTCGAACCCGGTCTGTTGACAGACGGACGGAAGGAAAGATTTCTCTGTGCTACAGCTCGGGGTGAGCTTTGGGCTCTCGTACCATCCCCTGCCAAGCCGCTGCTGACGTCTTTGGCAGGTTACTTTCCACCTCGTCTCTGCAGCAGTTCTAATGAATATATTTAAAGTGTGCTACTAAATTGGCTTGAAACGGTTATGTACTCGTAGAACTGTTTTAAATAAGAGAAAAGTGTGCGCTTCCCTAGCTTTCCATTTCTGTGACCAATATACTACTCGTAGATGGTCAGCTGGTTTTAACCCTCCTCCTATCGAAAAAATATTTTTCTCATTAAAAAAATGTTTTAATAATTTTTTTTTAATCGCCCTAGAGTGACCCCCGGGCCCGATTTCATGTGTGAACCCTCCTGTTTGCAGATATATCAGTCTTCATCATTACAATCTAAACCTTACTGCTATCAAAATTGCGTATAACACCACCATTTTGTACCTACTTTTGAAAAACATTTTCCCCGATCCCCTTACTTGCAGGGTACAACATATGTATTTTTAGTTACACGTGCTTAGAAGTTGATTGCATTGGTTATAATTCTAATTAATTTCATACGAGCATTGTACTATTGACTGAAACCCCACTCAAAATTATGCATGAGTACGGTCCCGCCAATCGGTCGTGCTTTCCTGCATTTATCAAAATTAGTAGATAGAGAAAATGAGTAATTTCATGTTAAATAATTTTCCTATGGTTAAATTTCCGATATCTCGGGGGGGGGGGGGGATTGTCCACCTGACGTCACTGGAGGTGAGGTAAACTCTAGATAGGTCAGACCAACACATTAATTACCACACAGCAATACTGGCAGGGCAAGCAATGCATTTGAGCGTGCATTTTATCAGTAAATAATAACAACTACAATCCTGTATGTGAATTTAAAAGAAATCGTTGGAGCCATTTTTGGGAAATTGTTTTTTTTATACTTTTTTTTGGAGTTTTTTGAGAATAACACCCCCCCAAATTGAGTTAGCCCCAAATTAAAAAAATGGTCCCGAGGTATGATTTTTGTAAACCTACAGGCAAAACTTCATCAAAATCAACCGAGTAGTTTGCCCGGAAATCGACGCACAGACAGACAGACATACAGACAGACAGACATACATACAGACTAACAGACAGACATACAGACAGACAGACAGACATACAGACAGACAGTGCGACAGACACCACTTTTTTGGGTTCCTGGGACCTCAAAACTTGTAATTCCGTTGAAATCTCGGAATCGGAAATTTCGATCATCACAAAGCTTTCCTTATACTACAAATAAATTGTAAAGCAATAAATAAAGTTGATTATGTTCAGAGTGCAGAACTTTGGGGCCTCCGATAGTCTCAAAACCAAGCTTCAGAGGAGTTTTTGCAGAATCGAAATATTGTCAAGTTATACTTTAGTTGACAAAGAGTAAAAGTCGCAGAAAACAGATTCAAACGGTGGGCATCTTTTTGTCAAGCAAACTTTTGTTAATTCTGCTACAATCTGCAGCTAATGTCTCATCTTCTTATCGGCTTACTTCGTCTAAACTTTCAAAGATCATTAATTACACACTACTCTGGTAAAAAGTCAAAGCTGTGACGTCACCAAATGAACCTTTGCAAAACAGAGCCCACCTCATTTCCATCTTCAAGAGGAATTATCATCCATAGAAGACTTGGCGTCTAATATAGTCAACATAGCGGAAATTTATCTTTTCGTGCTTTAGTTTTCTATGTGACTTATAATCCAGCGATTGTGTAACCCCGGCTTCCAAAGTTTCAGTGAGGAATTACTGGAGTAATCTGCACATTTAATTCAGTATTGTTGTAACTGATTGCGTCAGCACATTAACTGTCAAACGTACTAATTTCAGAAAATTAACGAAATAAAATTACTGTCAGGCGTGTCAGCTCGGGGAAAAATTTCAACTGATGAAGAGGGCGTTTGGTGTGCCTGCGATAACTTTATCCAAGGGATAACGTAATTGACCATTGCATGAAATTTCACAACAAAACTAAATTCAATCTTAATTAGTTACCGGTATATTAAATTGGATTACTTACATTTTTGGACCTTTTCTATTCTATTTCTATGGTAGAATATTTCTACAGGCTAGGCTTTATAGGTTGATTCGGTATCACAGCAAAAGTAAATAACTATTTATTTATTTATTTAATAAAAAGTATTTTTACTGATAAATATTGAGATTACACTATTTAAGAGCAAATCAGATACCGTTTTTTGAACAAGGCCAAATTTCACGGGAAATATCCACTGTACCGTATATAGCCTGTCAAAAATGTGACATCTCTTAGAAAAGATACTCCTCTACGTTTTAGTAATATGAGTAATATATATATATATATACCATATCGTATATATCAAAATTATGAGTAGGCTATTTCTCCTAAGGGATGTGACATTTTTGACACTTCGTGTGTTATTTGATTTTTTACACTTGTAAGGCTTCTTAATCATTAAATTAGTCCCTCAGTATTTCTCAATGACGTATCACAGATAAAATTTCCTTATAAACAAGGAACAAAATGATTGTTTTCTTTCCTACTTATACAGTATTCTACGTTAGTACAAGGAAAGCTTTTTGAACAACCACTAGAATCCGGGCTGATGGGCCGTGGTCAATGTGAAAGTCAGCCACTCGCTGCGGAGCCACCGAGGTACAACCTTCGAAATCTACGCAGCGCGACCGCAGATGTTGACGAAACGTTTGGAAGCTCATATCGACCGCGGCCCACGAGCCCGGATTCTACTGGTTCTTCATACGACTCCGGCCGTGAAACCGTTCGCAGTTACAAAGCTTTTTGAGGCCGAAATGTTTCAAAAATTATTTTATACGAAATGGCTGTCTCTCTGTTAGCTTGCCTGCCTGGCGGTCACTCTGGCCGTCGATTTGTGGCAAACTACAAAATAGATTTCGATTGAATTCGGCAAGTACCGTATAGTTCACGAAAATCATTTCACCAGGCAATTTTTTCTATTTTGGGCTAATCCAATTTTTGGAAATTGGGGCCGATTAAACCCCTCAATCACAGCCAACAACCGGCAAAAATCTCAGAAACGGCTTCAACTACCAGTGGAATCCATACTCAACCTGCGGCTGGAGGTTAAACAGGTGGATGCTCAAAAGAAAGTTAATGTTTTTAGATAGATTCAACAATTTTTTTATATCCGAAATCAAAAGTTATGTTTTTTCATCTTGATGCAGATTTCAAATTTTAATTGGGCCCAATTCGGTTTTGTACATTAAGAGGAATCCCTAAGTTAATCCCTCGTTATTGAAATTGGCTTAATTCTGCGGATTGCTGCTACATCCTTTTGAGTTTGAAGTTAAGCTGCCAATTAAGGAAAGAATCATAATTTCAGGCCTGTAGGATTAATTCAGGCAACGGAGAGGAAGCATTCGTCTATATAGGCCTAAATCCTATTTGCATATGCGTATATATAGAGAAATCTTTGAGGACTTTGGCTTGAAATCGTCACTATAAGGTATTCAAATTCACTATTTTTCGATATTTCTAAGACTTTCCTAAGATTGTTCTCGTGTTAGGCAATAATATGTGGTGCATCTTTACTGTCTATTTGTATCAAGCCTTGCGGTTCATTGGTTGCCTAAATTAAGGTATATTCATAGCAAACTAATCATGTTTAAGATCAGTCCAGTTGGGTCTGGTCCACCCAACCGCCTTACTATTGGGGAAAACGCGACAACTGGGCGTTTTGCTGACAACATATCACATATGGCGGTGGTCGAGAGAGAAGGTCCTCTACCTCAGCTATGGACGCCCACGACGGCGCTTTTTTTTCCTTTCTTAGAGTACGCGTATATACGTAGTAAATGGAAAGATTTTTGAAGGTCGAACTTTTCCATTTCGTGATTTCAGCGGATTTACACGTTTTGAGGTCCAAAGACTTCAAAAAAGTCTGTATGTCAGTCTGTCAGCCTGTTTTTTGGTCATATCAGGTTACAAAAATCATATCTCGATCAATTTTGTCTTTGCTAGCTCCATTTTCAGGGGTTTTACCCTCCAAAAACTCTAAAAAAAACTGCTAAAAATGTTTTTCTTAAAAACTGCTCCAACGATTTTCTTTAAATTCAAAGTTTGTATTTTAGTTGTTATTAATTTAAATTAAATCCAATACGTGGCATGACCCTTGATAGTTTGGTTCTGTAAAAAATAAAAAAAATACTCAATTTTCATGATTCTATCGAAATCGAAATAAGGGAACAAAACCGAATGCTTTCCCATACAAGCTTTAGGTTTTGCATAACAAACAATTTTTGCAAAAATAAATAAATAAATAAATATCTTTCTGTTACATTATACAAAACCGTACTAGTACAAGAAAGTATAAAATAAAATCGTCAAAATCAGGTAGTTCTGTCATTGTCATTGTGCTAGTGCCTCAGTGACAGTGTAGAAAGCTTTCTCTAAGAGATGGTTTCAATTTAGGGAAGTTAGAAGCATTTCTCGCCGCTCTCAGGTCAATCGGGAGTATTCTAAGGTAGGTGAAACCTTGTTGTATAGGATCCAGTCGCTCACACTTGGCTGTGCGTCCCCCACACCTCAGGCTTTAAGATATGTAAAACGAATCTAAATATGTACAAACTTGGGGCTGTCATGATTTTTAATGATTGGAAGTGAGAGCGACAACTGTAACGAGGTCCCAGTCTTAGCATGTAGCGCAGCGCTCCCATCTGTTGGAGCCTGAGTACAGCGTCCATGTTCCTACGGAGGTCCCTCCCCAGACCAATATGCCGTAGTTTATATGGCTCATTACAAGTGAGTGGTAGGCCTGGAGAGTAACCTCCGGAGGACACACAGAGCTAAGGCGCCTGACTACAAAGAGGCCACTATTTAGTTTTTTTAATAGCTCAGCCAAGTGTTTGTTCCAGTTTAAGTCCTTGTCAACTTGCATTCCTAAGAATTTGACGCTGTCGGTTGCAGTTACTGGTTGTCCTGCTATGCGTGGGTATATTTCAAGCTCAGGTTGGGAGTTAGAGAACACTGTTACTTGCGTTTTTGTTTCGTTTGGCAAGAAGCAAAAAAAATTATAATAATTCATCCCCGAATACATTTCACACCCTAACATTATTACTGTGTTGCAATATATTGGTCTGCCCATTCTAGATGCAATTGTTCCATCTATCTGTTGAGTGCTTTGGGATAGGGAAAGTCGAAGCAATCGAAATTTGACCCGAAGACAATGGTTTTATATGGAACCACTGATATTATCTATCTCGGTACCAATACAAAGTCATAAATAGGCTAGCATGTACGGGTTCACTGAAACCGGTTCAAATATCGTATATATATGCATACCACATATAGTTCTCGTTGGTTTAGTAACGCATAAGGATCATAATAATAAAAAATGTTTAAAAATTTTGCTATTGTTTAGGAATTTAATTTTTATTTGCTCATTCAGAAGAAAAATTTAATTAATTAACCCATCCAAACAAACGCTTCCAGGAAAATCCCTAAAGTTTGAATTTAAAATATATTATGAGTTAAAAGAATTAATAACTGATAGTTGGAAAAAGAGCAAGGAAACTTTTTTTGAGGTCTCTAAATGAAAATAAATCTGGGGGAATGTTTTATACACAATCTATGGTAATGCCACCTCCCAGTCCCTCTCTTTTCATTTTATTTTCCCCGTGCAGCCTTCCTTCACAGCTAGTTAACTTTTTATTACTTAATTTAATTCAATGTTGAGTTTTTGTTACTGCGGTATAATGCAGCTCAAATGTTTGTCTCTGTATAACTGCTGCACACTCTCCTCATTGTATATAAATATTAACGTCTAATAAATCGATGAGCGCTGGCTGGAATACTAGGTGCATGTACGAAAAGTGTGATGTGTCATTGGGCAGATGTAGAAGGTTCATCTCAATTGAAATTATACCCATGTCTTCGTTTATTCTTCCTCTTTCAGGCCATGCTATATATGTTGTGATAGGGGAAGGGGTGGGGGGTTGAAACGTGCACCCAAATTTGGCCCGAATTTGCCGATTTTCATCTAAAATAGGCCTTTTTTGGGCGCGTTTTTGGTGGTGTTAATATCAATTTGAAAATTTCAAACTGCTTTAGTTCTTTTTCACCTTTTTTACTCTTTGCAGACATATATTCAGTTTTACTATCCGTCTCTTCGTTCAGGGTCAGGTGAGTGTATAAGCCATCCGTGTTTCGGCGGAAAACAGGTTCAAACTTCAAAGAGTAGTTAAAACCTGACATGTTTTAACAAGCTAGCATTCTGCCAGTACCGGCTACTCAGTTCTCCACTCTGCCTCACACGGTTCGGATGCTTTATTCTCAAGTTCTCAATCATTAACTAATTTATTTAATACTTAAATATCCTAAATAAAATATCCTAAATGAAATGTCATAACTTCTCGCGTCTTGTTCGGTGTGCTACAACAACAGCGTTTCCGGGCCTGGATCTTCATTCCAGCTTCTTCGCCGCCACCGTACAAGGTAAGTGCACTCTACCACCCTGCCACGCCTAGTCGCGTCTAAAGAGTACTCTTGAATTTACATGCATTGAGTATAAAAATTACACAGCCTGCAATTTCCAACCGAAATTAATTTTTAATGTCTCAATAGAAGCCGTATGAATTAAGGTTTCAAACAAGCATAAATAAACAGTCACGTCTTCACCCCTTAAACACGAGTGGAACACAAAATTAGTAAACTGAGACGCATTTCCAGCAATCCCTTTTGAATTTGTTAGGGCAGATGTAGGAGGCCTATCTTAATTTAAATTATACCCATTTCTTTGTCTATTCTTTTTCTTTCAGGCCATGCTATATTTGTGGTGATCAAAGAAGGGGTTTGGCTTTGGGAGTGTGAAACGTCAGGGGGTGCGCACGATTTTCAACAAAAATAGGCCTCTTTCGGCCGCGTTATTGTCTATTTAAAAAATTGGTTTGTTGTAAGTCGGTTCGAAGTAGGCTTACGGATAATAGTTACGTGACAATGCCTAAATTAGCACCTCACGTTCCACACCCCCAAAACCAAAATCCTTGCCCTATCACGACAAATATAACATGGCCTGAAAGAGGAAGAATAGACATGGTTGTAATTTAAATTGTCATATACCGTGACCGTCTACATCTGCTTTAAACCCGCGTTACAGACGAACATCACCGACCAACATCACGCACGACGTCACACTTTTTGTACATGCACCTTGTATTCCAGCCAGCGCTCATCGATTTATTAGACGTTGTCACGTCAAAAATTCAAACCACTTAAGGGCTTTTCCACATTTCTTTCTCTTTCCAGCCATATATTATTTAAGTTAGATTTAGCAATTTAAGCGTTGTCACGTTAAACTATCGTCCGTAAACCGACTTTACCACCGACTTGCCGATAACCATTTTTTTTTGGAATTTACTCCTTAAGAATAGATTTTCATATTAAGAGCCCGGTACGAGAAAAATATGAACCCAAAACTCAGTTTTGACCTCGTTGGTTTCCTCGCCTATTGTGCTATACAGCTTCAAACGAATTGCCACCTCGGCAGGGGGTCCAACTACACGCTCCAAAATACATGTCGTCTTTTCACGTCATAGTCTGTATTCACATAGTCACCCAGGCATTTGGGCTACCTGTACTGTAGGGCACCTTTTTCACCCCTTATTTATGTAGGCTTGTTTACATAAATATATATGAACTTCACATATAGTTAGATTTTTAATCCAATATTTATTATAAAGCGTATGCCACGATAAATAGACAACTTTTTAACCTAACCAAAAATTAATGTTTTTTTCGATGTCTATAAAATCGTCATGGTTTATTATAATTTATTTATTTTATGAATAATTTTTGAAATGTAAATAATTATAATCACCTCTCATCCTCTTCCTTAATGCCGCGTGCGCCCCGGTCGGACGCTCACGCCTTGAGCTCGGCAACTGTTTTCCATCTTGCTCCGGTAAGTTGTCCAATCCTTTCCTCAAGGGTTGTCCTCGACCTGCCAATGGGTCTTCTTCCTTGTGGCGCTTGCTTCCGCCAACCTCCGGGTGGTCCATTGCAGCTGCTTGTTCTCCATTCTTCTCTCTATGGAATCCACTTGCAGGTCTTGTCTGATGCGGCTATTTCGGATTCGGTCCCATCAGTGATCCGTCTCAGGCACTTCATCTGAGTCGCGATAATGGTGATCAACACTTTTTACGACAAATCAACAATTCTCATACGGCGTCCAGTCAAAGTGAAAATAATTTGATAAGTAAAGTTCATAGTTGGCACTGTGATACGAAATTTGGAACACAAGAGTGTTTTGTATGTGTTGATGTTGTGGTCGGGAAAATAATGAAGTATTTTTTAATTTTTTATTACATACACATAGCAAAGGTAGCGTAGAGGAAAAACAGGGTTTGCGGAATCTCCCTACACCTAATCGGCCAGAACCGAAACGGATTTGTTCATTGATTTGTTTATTTATCCTTTGATATAGTATATCGATCTTTTTCTTAGTCTAGTAAGGTTTTTTGTGCCTGTTCAGACAATCGTATTTGTGGAGTAAACGCGTCGAAGCTGTCACACAGAATATTTTTTACCTTTTTTTTACTGCTTTTTTGTGGCTATGATGAATTTATTTTGAACCTTCCACATTATGAAAATAACATACCGGCCGGTAGGGTACTTGGTTTCGTGACATTAAAACTCCGAGTGTGTGCTTAAGACCGCACGGCAGAAGTGTAAACTTCATTGGCAATCCCAATTGATTTATATGTATATAGTAAATAATATTATGTATTATGTAGTAGGTATTAATGTATTATTAGGGATCGTGTAAATTCATGTTCGGAAAGATTGAATGGGAAACAAGTCAGAAATTAAAGTTAATATTTATTAAATTCTATATAAATCTAATTATTTTTTACGATGTTTCTTTAAGCATGCATTATTGGCTAATTTTCTCTTTCGTTTTAATTCGTCATTAAGTTTTTTTTTTGATCCAGCATCGTCGATTTTACAATCTAAAAAGACAATAGGCATTAGTCCTCCATATCTCATATTATTATAACTAATATATATGAAAATTAAAATAATTGTTAAAATAATTATCATTACGTATCAATTATAACTAAAGGTTTTAATTGAATAAAGACAATTAGGACATAAGAATAGAATATACTAAAAAATAATTTGATTTACATAGAATTCAATAAATATTGACTTTAACTTCTGACTTATTTCTCATTCAATCTGCGATCCTTAAGCACACTCTCGGTTTTTTTTTCAATATGTAGTATTCTTCAATATTACCAAACCGCTAAATACACACACTAGTTTCACAATGTAAAACAAATAATAGTTTTAATTAGTTTGAATTTTTAAAATAGGTAATAATAACGCGGCCGAAAGAGGCCGTTTTCTGTTGAAAACCTGACCCCCCCAAAGCCAAATTTTGTGTTCCACTCGTGTTTAAGGGGTGAAGGGGTGATTTTGAAAATATGTATTTATACTCGTTTGAAACCTTAATTCATACTGCTTCTAATGAAACATTAAAAATTAATTTCGGTTGAAAATAATTGCAGGCTGTGGAATGTTTTTACTCTATGCATGTAAATTGAAAAGTGCCCTTTGAACCTGTTTTCCGACAAAACAGTGATGGCTTACCAACTCATCAGAGCCTGAACGAAGAGACGGATAGTAAAACTGAATACATGTCTAAAAAGAGTACGGAAGGTGAAAAATAACTAAAGAAGTTTGAAGGTTTCCAATTGATATTAACACCTCCAAAAACGCGGCTGATAAAGGCCTATTTTCAATTAAAATCGGCCACTTTTGGCGCACCTCCTCACATTTCCTGCCCCCAAAGTCGAACCCTTTCCCCTATCATAAAAAATATAGCATGACCTGAAAAAGGAAGAATTGACAAAGACATGGGTATAAATTAAATTGAGATAGGATTTCTACACCTGCACAAAAAGTTGCCATAAACCCGCCCATGCTATTTAAATGCTAAAATCTGCTGTGTGTGTTGCGCCTCACTCTATCGAGCATGTTGCATGTCCCATGTCGCGTTTCGCGTGTCAAACCAGTCTAATTCACTACCTTGCTAAAATCTGTTTCTAAGGAATTTTTCACTTGAAAATAATTTTTGCTTACTTTTTATAACACGGCACTTGCGTTTTAAACCGAGTCTTCATTGCAGTCCGAGCTGTTATCTTTAGAATCCCCTTTACTGCCTGTTGTTTTTTCAGTGAGGGGGCAGGTGAATCAGTCCTACTCCTTCTTTCCGTGCATAGCTGTAGCCAGTTAGTTATTGAGCTGCAGTCTCCCCCCCCCCCCTGAAGTGAAAAATTCCTCTGGAGATTTTAAATTTCACTACTATTAAAGTGTGCAAAGTCCCATTATTGCAAGCATATTTTTTAAAACCTTTCCCCTTGTTCGCAATAATATGATTAAGCTTTCCGGACTAAGCTTTGTAAAAATTGTAAAAGTTCGCTACTGTAGAAATGGGTAAAACCCCGCATTTTCGCACTCATATATATTCAAAACCCCCGGACCCCCTCCTTTTTTTAGGATCATGGCAATATGATTATGTGTACACAAAATAATGAGTCGCAATTGTAGAATTACGATTTAGTCTTCTCGTCTTGAAATTGTTTTCTGCCTATGTCTGCACCAAATCCGTCACTAAATACATTAGCTATTAATCACTTTTAATGAGCCCATGAGTAACACCATAACTTGTACAGAATACACTAGATGCAATGATTGTGTTATCAAGAATTTGTTTAGACTCGATTGTATAAAAGCCACAACACCCCCTCCCCCCCACCCTCCGAAAAACATTCTGGCTAAGGCCTTGATTCCATGAATGCCTCTAAATGAGTTAATCAGCTATTATTTCTGAACTCATATAGAACACCCCAACTCCCTGAGAATACATAGAAATCTTTGGAACACTTTTGAATACACAATTTTTAAAGCTTGGGGGGGGGGGGTGGCTAATAGATTTAGTTAATAGTATATGGCAAACATTAATGGAGTAAGGTGAGAAGTGCAGGAATCCATGGCTGACCTGACAACACTGTATGGGCGTATGGCTTCCTCTCCCAAAGCGTAAACTTGACAACCCCGTGTAATCAAATTAAAACCGGTTTAACTGGTTATGGTTATGGTTTGTTTGTATTTAGCATACAAGCCGTTGATTTTTGTTGTAGGTAACTTAATTAAATTGCACCAATTCACTATGTCAGGTTTTAAATGTGTTTCACATTTCTCGATGTGAAAAAACCGTTATTGCAAGGTGAGTGAGTTTGTTGGAGCCAATCTATACACTGCAGTCAGTTTTTTTTTAAATGCCATGTATATTCACAGGAAATATCGAATGTTGAGCCGTACATGAGATAACATTAGCAGATGAAATGTTCCTCTACATTCTGTACGAAATATCTAAATAACAGTGTTTTACATCTCCCTCGACCTGACATCCTCAGTACCTGCTATATTTTGTACACAAAGTTCGATAACTTTGGCTGATCGGAGTTTGTGACGGTGGCCACAGTGGAAGAAGATTTTGTGAACTTTATGCAATCTGGTTTATAGCTCTATAGGATTGACAATTTAGTGACATTTGATTTTTCACATCCGTAAAGTTTTCTATCTGTGGCCTTGTCTCTTAATAAATTTGTAGTTCAGATGTATTTAGTATTTTTGAACTGAAAACTTCAATAGGCGAACACACACAGTTGATGCGCAGGCCTAATATCGTTACGGATTTTAATTTTGCCACCATTTATAAAATGCCGTGTCATGAAATAGGTTCATGTAAACCAAGTAGGCAAAGTTGTAAAAATTTAATAGGCCTACTACAATATTCTTTAATGTATATGTTGAAAGGAAAAAAACACATCACAGTGAAATGAAGGTTTTTGCTTTCCTATTTATTTATTTTACGAAGATAAGAAACCTGGAGAAACACAAGCTTCGTAAGCTGGATAAGGTAACATATAGGATCAGGAGAGGAGAAAATTACAAGTCATCAGTTTATGCTCAACTACCTCACCTTCGCCTTCATAGAAACCTGATACATACGCTCCCCCCCCCCCTGCCCCTTTATATTGTCTATCACTGTACGATATCATGTAGAGGGGAAAAAAATGTATTGCTAGTAGAAAAGACAATTTAAAATATTTTTGAAATTGTTTTATGTCATAAGTATTCTATTACTGTGGCGCCTTGTACCTCCCACGGGGTTGCAGGCACGAATTTTCAATTTCCAGGTGTTCCGACCATCAGAATCTTCTGGGATCAAACTAAGGCTCCTATAGCTTTATCTCTTTTTCTCTATACGTAAGCTTGTGCCCGAGGGAGGAGCCCAACATTCGCATCTCCGCCACATACAGCAATTGCTCTTCATCCTTCCACAGTGGCCAGCACTCCATCCTGTTGGTCATACACGGTCTCACTACTTGTTTGTAGTTGTGGCTCTTACATTTTTTCGGCATTCTCCTGTCCATATCTCGCCACAGCCTGAGATAAATGAATGAATGAATGAATATATTAATTATAGAACAATTTAAATACAATAATTGTAAAGCCCCACATGAAGACCTATAACAATTTACCCTACTCTAAAACTAAAGAAAAAAGAAAAAAAAATTCAATTAGACTTAATTTAACTTATTAAACTACACTTACATATTGATAACAGATCCCTCGTAAACACATAACAGTCTAGTCCACTATTTCAAATAAAGATTCCACCTCTTCCCGTCTCATCAGCCATTCCCGGACGAGTTTGGAAAATTTATTTATTGACGGCGACTCAGGACAAATATTAAGTAAGTTAAATAATTTTGGTGCTATTTGGTAAAATTTGCGCTATGTATGCCCTTAGTACTACAAGGTGTTCAATTCTTCTAGTATTTGCTGGTCTGGGTCTCTGTACCATGTCCCCACTGATAGAGTAAAAAATTCGCAATGTCTTGTATAAGAACATGTGCCGCAGCGGCAATAAACCGAGAGACGCAAAGAGAGGGAATGATGGCCAAGTTCTAGGTTTTTTGACTATTGTTCAAATAAGGTATTTTTGGGTAACTACAAGTGAATTTAAATTTGTGACAAAGATCCCACCCCACACTTGGATACTAGGCCTATACGCTAACCGAGATTCACAAAGTGAGTGGTATAGTTGGATTAAAATTTTTTGAGGGCAGACCGTGCGGAGGTAAAAAAGTTGTCTTAAAAAATTTCGACATTTTCCGTTTATCGATTTTAAGTGGCTCCTCCATTTCATATCATTGTCGAAGTGGACGCCAAGGTATTTCGTCGTTTGTGCTTTAGTGATAGCTGGGCATTGACAATATGGATTTTGTAAGTCGCAATTATACGCATGGCATCTCACTTCGAGGGGCTCATCTTTACTTCCTGTTCTTAGATTGTATGGCAGAAAACAGGTTTTACTAACATTGTAAGGCCATGGATTTGGAACCAAGTGTTAAGATGTTGTAAATCCTCAGTCATAAACTTTTGTAACTCATTCCAGTCCCTTGCAGAGTAGCAGAGTATCCCTGCTCTGACGTAGTTTACCCAGCAGCCATCCTCGTGTAAAGCTGCTCCCAGATATTTGAAAGGCTTTTTCAAGGTTTTTGGTTGTCGATTTTCATTGATCCAGGCTCCTGGCTTTTACATATTCCGTGTACTCGAATTTCTTGTGATTAACGTTGAGTCTCGATCGTTTCTACCCACAACCTGACAGTACTTTCCACTTCATCCCGTGAGTCGCAAATCAAGAGGATGTTCAGAGGCGGACACAGCGACCGGCACTGAGGGCAATTGCCCCCCCCCCCCCCTTTGGCCACCAGTTATATTCTTTGCCTCTAAAATCTAAGTGTTACTGCAATCAAAATGCGCAAAACCTCACTATTTCAGCCCTATTTTTCAAAAAACAAAAACAAAGCAGTCACTATTGGAATGCTTTGCAGATTTAAGAAGTTTAACAAAAAACAACGTCTTGGTCGAGTCGCCACGCACCCGAACTTGTGCGTTATAGGTATTTACAACGAATCCGGAACGCCAGGTCTGAGGTAAAGCGCAATGTATACTTATATATGTATATTTATAACAATAAATATTGCTTTGATTTTGTTCTATGATAACCCTAAAACCGTCCCACAAACGGTGCTACAGTAGTTGACTTTTGAAGGCATTACGGGAAAATCTTTTGTGCATTTGCAAACTTTTCTGGGCGAATAGTAGTTCTGTTAATTGAAGAGAAATAGTTTTGAGCCATTTTGTGGAGTTTTTTTGGGGCCAAAACACCCAGAATTGAGTCAGCCCAAAATAACAAAACAAAAATCCCGAGTCATAATTTCTTTGAACCCACAAGCCAAATTTCATGGAAATCCATCGAGCAGTTTCCCCACAATTCGAAGACCTACCAACAGGAAGACACTTCGTAAAAAACGCACTTTTGGTTCCTGCAGTCTGATCGAGGCGTTTATAATACCGGGGTTAAATAAATACCCTAGGATTATAACTGTAAACAAACAAATTTTGAATAGCACTTTCCATTATAAAATTATCTTATTTACCAGTGGATTAAATAAATACCGGTATTGTAAACGCCCCGATCAGGCTGCTGGTGCCTCAAAATGTGTAAATCCGTTGAAATCTCGGTATCAAAAATTTAGACCATCACAAAGCTTTCCATAGAGTAACGTATAAATAGGAAAACAATAATAAGACTAAGAGCAAGGCGAGCTTAATGGATAGCTTAAGTTTTTGAATTTCCTCGGAAAAGCGTGCCAAAGATCGTCAGCAACAAAGTTAGCAAACTTATGCTGGCTAAACGCGGTGCCGTGCATACAAAGTTAGCAATTGTCACTGCCGTTATGGCCCCAAGTGGCAACTAACTGCCACCCTGCCTCAACTTTGTATATGCACACCAGTCCACATGAATACAATCCTCTGCTAATTGCACTCTAACTGCCAATTTTCTTGCCTTTGTTACTACTACTGATTTCGTTTAATATTACTTAACTACAAAATTCCATCTCACATAACTTATAATTCAAGGTAATCTCACAGCCTCGGCACGAAAATGGTATATCATTGCATTTATAACACTAGTGTTATATATTCAATGGTTATATAAATGGTATAATATTAAGTATAGACTCAACGACTGTTTTTTAATTCTCGCTTCGAAATGCCGGATGGCTCCGCCATATTAATATTAATATTATAACGGTGGCATGTAGCATTCCTTTACGATACTTAAAATACGAGCGTGGAGTCCACCTTTGAGGCAACTCCGACCATGTGTAGCGTAGGCCTAGGTAAACCTATATGCCTATGGCAATGTAGATAGCAGTCTTCTGTCTTGTAGTGGGCAAAACTAAGACCTATATCCTTAGGTATATCACAGTTTTAACTACGTTTGATGGCAACCCCATTTCAAGAATGATACTATCTAGCTCTACCAGGCGCCATAGCCAGTAGTTGGGTGTTTCCTCACGCACCATTAGGCTTGGGGACGCTCTGATTATGGTAAAATCTGTACATGTTTGAAAACATAAAGAATTATTATTATTAGATCTATACTGCAGCGGCACAATCACACGTACTCGTCATTTGCTTGGGAAAGCTTAGAAGACTAGGCTTGGATGACACTGATTGTTTCTGATGCTCATGGGCCATTTCACGAATAAATAGAAATACCCTGCTTCAGTAGCGAGTGCCATCAAAGCCCAGTTTTATAACGGTCCTAAGCAAATGAAACCGGATTCAACCTACGCTGTTGAACAATTGTTTGGTCTGTCTACAATCTGTAGAAACATTCATGTCGCCGAATAATTCACACAGTTTCACCATGTAGGGTGATGAATTTTTGTGTTATTGCTTTCCAATTTATACGTAGTATAAGGAAAGCTTTGTGATGGTTGAAATTTTCGATTCCAAGATTTCAACGGATTTACACGTTTTGAGGTCCCAGGAACCCAAAATAGTTTGGTTTTTACGAAATGTCTGTCTGCCGCTCTCTGTCTGTAAGTCTGTCTGTATTTCTGTCTGTCTGTCTGTTCATCATTTCCGGACAAACTACTCGGTCGATTCTGAGGAAATTTGGCATGTAGGTTTACTAAAATCATACCTCGAGACCATTTTTTGCTATCCAGTTAATACGTAGTATAAGGAAAGCTTTGTGATGGTCCAAATTTTCGATTCCGAGATTTCAACGGATTTACACGTTTTGAGGTCCCAGGAACCCAAAAAAGTGGTTTTTACGAAATGTCTGTCACTCTGTCTGTCTGTCTGTCTGTCTGTTCATCAATTTCCGGGCAAACTGCTCCAACGATATTGATTAAATTTGGCATGTAGGTTCACAAAAATCATACCTCGAGACCATTCTTTTTATTTTGGACAAACTCAATTTGGAAGGGGTTTTATTCCCAAAAAACTCAACAAAGAAACGCCTAAAAAAATATTTCTCAAAAACGGCTCCAATGATTTCTTTTAAATTCACGTATACTGTAGTCGTTATTAATGTCAATAAAATGCGGGGGTCGATTGTCCCTGGATAATTTGCGTCTGGGGGTAAAAAAATAAAAATAACTAAATTTTAATGAAAAATGACTAAAAAATAATTTTTCTGTGAAACCTTTCTATCGATGCTTTCTACCTTCAGGCATGTTTAGGTGTTAATTTAAAAAATGTTTTTGAAAAAATGATAGAAAATTCACGCTCAAATGCATTGCGTGCCCTGCCATTATTGCTGTGTGGTAATGTTTTGGTCTGACCTATCTAGAATTTACCTCACCTCCAGTGACGTCAGGTGGACAACCCCCCCCCCCCCGAGATATCCTAAATTTAACCTTAGGAAAATTATTTACCATGAAATGACTCATTTTCTCCATGTACTAATTGATAAATTGGAAAGCATGTTCGAGTAAACTCGGACAGGTTCTTTTATTTTGGGCCAATTCAATTTGGGGGGTTTTATTCTCAAGAAACTCGTTATTAATGTTGACTAAATGCGGGGGGTCGCTTACCCCCCCCCCCCCCCCCCCCCCCCGAGATATCGGAAATTAAACCACTGGAAAATTATTTACCATGAAATTACTCATATTCTCTATCTACTAATGTTGATAAATTGGAAAGCAAGTTCGAGTAAACTCGGACCGGTTCGTTTTTCACATGAGCCACGTAAAACAGTAAAACAGCCCTCCCCCCTTTGCAGGTATACAACCAATTCGCAAGATAAATCGGTAGCGTTAACCTGAGCTTAGTCAGCAACCAGAATGACGGGTGTAAAAGCCAGGTGAGCGCGGCAGTGCTGTGTCAGCTGCGAAGGCTTGTTCCTGCCAAATCACAATCATTCCCCTGATTTATGCCGAGATCGGCCGCTTGGGGTCGCCTTTGTCGCGGTAAATTGACAATTTCGTGCAAATACTGTAAAAGGCATTAATTAGTTAAGTACCACTAGAACGGAAAATTACTAGAAACCAATCTCTCGTTCGACCACATTTCATGGCTCAAAACAGCACGTTTAATCTGTCACTTCTCCAAAACGTTGCTAAGCAACAGTGCATGAGTGTGTTTGCGTATTTTCAAAACCTCATCATTACAAATTAGACTTAACTGAAATCTGAAATTTCGGAACATTTAATTTAAAGAATCGTAATTATATTCGTTCAGTTGGCTCTTCACTATTGATTAATTCACTACAGTAAACTCGGTATTGCCAATTTCCATACTTTTGCTTAAAATATGAAAACTTGCCAAGAAGGGCCCGAATTAAAAGTTTCAAAGAATGCTGAATTGATTAGCATCGCTAAGAATGTTTCTATAAGAATCGAAAAATAACTTAGAAAAATTACGGAAATTTTATAAGTTCGCTGGCTGCCCAACGGGGAATTACCATGCAAGTCAGCATAAGTTTTAGCTCATTCAGCGCAATTTATGTTTAATCATGATTAAGTTCATGTTGTACTAAGTCGCTGTGGAAACGTGTCATAAGTTACCTCACATACCCACGAAAAGGCTCATTTCGCGTATCGACGCTATAATATTGAACAACCCTTAGCCAAACGCCAACATTTAAATCCATGTTTATCATTGCTTGAAAAAATAATTGATAAATTTGTGGATAAGCACAAGGTAAAAGAACCGGTTCGAGTTTACTCGAACATGCTTTCAAATTAGTAGAAGGGGGAGGAGGGGGGGTTTCCATCTGACGCCACAGGAGGTGAGGTAATATATATAAATATCCTTAAAACTTCATTCCATCGTGTACGGCACGCAATATATTGGAGCGTGAATTTTCTATAATTTCTTAAAAAAATAATTTTTTACACAAAACCAAATACTTTTTTGGGAAAGAAACCTGTTCGGCTTTGTTACTCTATTTACACCTAAAACATACCTGAAGGTAGAAATCATCGATAGAAAGGTTCCACAGAAAAATAATTTTTTTGTCATTTTTAATAAGACCCGGTCCGAGTTCACTCGAACATGCTTTCCAATATATCAACATTAGTGGATAGATGAGTAATTTCATGGTAAATAATTTTCCAGTGGTTAAATTTCCGAAATCTCGGTGGGGAGGGGTTGTCCACCCGACGTCACTGGAAGTGAGATAAATTCTAGATAGGTCAAACCAACACATTAATTACCCTACAGTAATAATGGCAGGGCACGCAATGCATTTCAGCGCGAATTTTCTATCATTTTTTCAAAAAATTATTTTTTGTTCAAAACCAAATATTTTTTTGGGAAAGCAACCTATCCGGTTTCGTTACTCAATTTAACACCTAAAACATGCCTGAAGGTAGAAAAATCATCGTTAGAAAGGTTTCGAAGAAAAATAATTTTTTAGTAATTTTTCATTCAAATTTAGTCATTTTAATTTTTTTACCCCCAGAAGCAAACTATCAAGGGGCAAGCGACTCACCGCATTTTATCAACATTAATAACGACTACAATATATGAGAATTTACAAGAAATAATCGTTGGACCCGTTATTGAGAAATAATTTTTTTAGACGTTTTTTTTTTAGTTTTTTTGAGAATAACCCCCCCCCCCCCCCAAATTGAGTTAGCCCCAAATTAAAAAAAAAGATCCCGAGGTATGATTTTTGTAAACCTACATGCAAAATTTCATCAAAATCAGCCGGGTAGTTTGCCTGGAAATCGACGCACAGACAGACAGACAGAGCGACAGAGTGACAGACAGACAGACATTTCGTAAAAACCACTTTTTTTGGTTCCTGGGACCTCAAAACGTGTAAATCCGTTGAAATCTCGGAATCGAAAATTTCGACCATCACAAAGCTTTCCTTACACTACGTATAAATTGGAAAACAAAAATTGACTTACTTGTATTTTTTACCCCCAGAAGTAAACTATCAAGGGACAAGCGACACACAGCATTTTGATAACATTAATAACTACTACTATATATGTAAATTTACAAGATATCTTTGGAGCCGTTTTTGTGAAATAATGTTTTTAGACGTTTTTTTTGGAGTTTTTTGAGATTAAAACCCCCAAAAATGGAGTTACCCCCAAATAAAAAAATCTTCCCGAGGTAAGATTTTTGTAAACGTATGTGCCTAATTTGATTACAATCGACCGGGTAGTTTGCCCGGCAATCAATGAACAGACAGAGCGACAGACATAGACATTTCTTAAAAACCACTTTTTTGGGTTTCTGGGACCTCAAAACGTGTAAATCCGTTGAATTCTCGGAATCGAAAATTTCGACCATACGTATAAATTGGAAAGGAATAAATTAAATGTACTAAATAGATACTACATGTGACCCCCGTGGGAATCTAAACATTGCAAGCGTTGTATTTTGTATATGTGTGCAAACGTCGCCCCGATATCATAATCTTCCTTCATAATTTCCAAGTAGCTCATTGGTAGAAGGACCGCCACATGAAGTGTTATCGTATCAGCTGAGCTGTCCGTCTTTTGTGTCAATGACGGTTGATATTCGGTCCTTAATGGAGAAAATATGTGTGTAATTGAAAAATTATATGAAAATGGACGCCAGAATCTCTGGGCAATGATTATTCTGGGTGAAGGGACTCTGGCTGAGGGGGAAAAAATGGAACATAGATGAATATGTATTACAGAAAAAAATTTCAAAGTTTACGCAGAGATATCACTTAAAAAATGTCAAATTACAGGCTGGAAAACAGCACGAACACCGTGGCCCTCATTGTGGAATCTCTTTTATTTTGAGGCCCTGAAAAAAAAGGCGGAACCCACTGTTCACGCTTAACTGAACTCCATCCTTTTTCAGGGGCTGCAAAGTTTTCCCATATGAAATGTTGATGACAGCTAACCCGTCTATAAAGAATTCACTGTTCCAAATGCGTTTATGGCCTCGGATTGGCGCCCTTTTTCTAACTTTCTGTTTCCACTGATTTTGCACGAATTATGAGAACAGAGAACTGTGTCCTATTTCCCACCAAACCAAGTGTTTTGAATGTGAGCCTGCTGACCCGACAACTTTCAACCAATCAAGATAGTCCCATGGACTTGTGCCAACAGGGAATTATATCTAATTACAAATTATATTTTCATTTAAATTTAACTGTATTACTATCACCATAATAAATTACTGATATTATTTTTAATATTACTCGTATATGCTCAGAAAACAATTTAATTATCTTTCACGACTAATGAAAGGACAGCTAAAATTAGCAATATATCTAGGTTTCACTGCTTGTACCAGGCACGTAAGCTGAAGCCCCCCCCCCCTCCCCCCCCCCCGAAATGTAAAAAAAGGGAAAAACACAATGATTTCTTAGTTTATTTATATTTGTTCTCGTTCAATCCACTGTACATAGGCCTACAGTAGATTCGATAGGGCAAGATACTTCCGCAGATTACGGGAGTCTTGACCCGCCGTTTTACTGGGGGTATTCCATACCCCCCCCCCCCCAAGCCCCTGGTAGTTAGCCCCTCCCGAAATAGAACCCTGGCTACGTGGATGCTTGGCTTGTACTGTTATGTTATGTAGCTGTGCTAACCTGTCTAACATTACGAATCATGTCAATACAAGCATATAAGTAGAGGATATTCATCAATTGTTGTTGTGCGGGCTTGTGGTCGAGCGGCTTTTTCCTCTAATTTCAGTTCACTGCCAGATCAATGAAGGTGCTGACTCGGTAACTAGGCTTCTGACAGCTCATAAGCCCGCAATTATATCACTCTGGGAAAAAGAAGAAAACCACCAGCAACCAATCTTTTTTCCACTGAAAAAGAGCCTTTAGGGTATAATAGGTTAATCTAGAATAGAGATCATCGCCCCATGGGAGGTGAACGCCATTGAAAAATCCGAGCAATGCTATAATCAATCATAGGGAAGGGGCGGTTTTAACGTGGTCCAGTCTATTCTTAGCATTCCCATTGTTGGAAAAAAATCCCTTAAATCGTACCTCACATCTTTTTCTTGACGATTTCTAACCAAAGACATTGGCAGTTAATCGAAAATAAATTGATTTTCCCTTCACTAGTGGGGTTTGCAGGGTTTTTGCACCAGCCCATGCTTCAATCCCAACCTGCTATAGTACATTTTCAAACCTATTACATCTTTATTTGTTTCTAGCCAATCTATTGAAAATAAATTGAAATTGCTAACATTTAGTCACTTTGGTGAGTCCTTCGTCATGTTGCTAGAACTTTTTCCGCAGTAGATATTCTAGAATCTCGATACTGTATAATAGCTAGAAAGAATTCGATTTTTTAAAAATAATTTTAGTGAATTTATAATTAATAAACAATAAATAAATAAGGACTTTTTGTTGTTTCTATTACTAAGCCAACCTAGCGGAGTTAGGGCTCCTACACTCAACTAGGAAGGCCCGGGACCGCCTGCTTTACATGCCCTCCAAAACACGGCCAGAAAATATAGCCAGTGTGGGACTCGAACCAACAACCTTTCGGGTGAAAGTCAGAGTCCGTACGACTACGCTACATGTCTTGACAATTTTGAATTATTGTAGTAGCCTACATTTAAATTCTAACCTTTTTTGGGCAATCAATTCTCTAAATTATCAATGAATAGGAATCCTTATCATAAGAAACTTTTCCAAAAACAATTATTGGTTCAGATTTCCTTCATTTCTTATTTTTAAATTTACAATGAAGTTGTCCTTGGGTAAAAAGTTCCAAAAGAAATAAATACAACAAGTTATGGTGCAACCAGGTGCTCTCTGAAAGTTTCGATTAAAATTGGGTTTGTCCTCGTCCCCTCCAACATTACTAAAAATATACGCTCTGCAGTAACATTGCACTTTGGAAATTCGCAAAGTTTTTATTTGTTTCCCTCCCCCTTCCAACAGCAAAGTTTTTTACAGGGAGAGCTTTGAGTTATGCATTATAGAGTTGATTACAATAAGCTGGTACCTTTTAACACAGCTTGCTTCAAATACACGAAAATATGTTTACCACTAGTGCCCTAGTAAAACATTGAGATTGCAGATATTTTTACTTATAAAATTTTTTTTATATATATTATGTTTTGATATTCCCAACAAGTTATAGGCCCTATATAATGAATTTTAATGAAATTTACTCATATTACTGCAATCATAATTGCCCGGGAATTAAAAACAAATAGGCCTAGGTACGAAATGTGTGCATTCTAACACAGTAAATTTTAGAATTTACACAGGAAGACTTATTCATATTACAATTACTCGGTTTATTTGAATCTCAATTTTTCATGGGGGGGGGGCAATAGCCCAGTTCCCCAGTAAGCTCTACCCCTCTTGGCTGCGGCCTTGCAGCCCTTGCTATAAGGAAATGTTTTTAATAACCCGTAATTAATAAGTTTATGGAATGTAAAATCGAAAAGTGTATTTGAGACACAAACATTGTGCATACGCGCCATTGAATTTGAAGCACGCTTTCTCTGAAGCAGAAATAAGAAAGGGTACCTCCATTTTAGAAGCTAATAGCACAAAAAAAAAACAGTGCCCAAGAATTTCTGAACCAGACACTATGACAAACTTAAATTGTCAATATATATAACCGTCTCCTTTGTAACTTTGTAATATTTTTAACACATTATAATGAGAGTTAACTCTCATTAAATCAAATTGTCACTTAGGCACAAATGGTATGTTTTCCGACCTTTTCGTTTTAGAGCTATACCACACTTTAGTTAGATTCCTCAGGTCACTCAGCGGGAGCAAAACGGATGTAAATGTTCAATAACAGCCAGCAAAGTTATTGGAGCAAGACACAGTAATTGTTTTGCGAAAGTAAAAAATGCGAGTTTTCTCTGCATTGCTTTATAAGTTTGTCTGGTCTGGTCTGGTCTACCTCAAAAAGAAAATTTAAAAAAATCTGATTATTTCAATATTTCTTTCTCACGAAAACTTTCCATGTATTTAATTTTCATGTACAGTAGTAACAGCACTAACTAAGAGTAAAAATGAGCTAGGTACACTGCGCCAGTACTATGCTGCTATAGTAGGCCTACTGGCGTTCGAAATTTGTCAAGTATGGTACGTTGTATATTCTAGGTACGTTATAAAATGTTATAGCTTTTAGTTATTTGAAGGCCTATTGTATTCAATATGGATGAATAGGCTACTAATATATTTTATTCCGAGTAAGTAATAAGTAACAAATTACAATAACTATTGCTAACAAGTTTAACAGTGAAAAACATTTTCATTTAAATTTCGGTACGGCAACTCAGAATCATTTTCCTAAAACTTAATTTTATCAACTGGGAGAAGACTGAATGTGAATTTTGAAAAAAAGGCGGGAAAATTGATTTGTGGCGCGCTCAGTCAGATGAATTTCCTCTCTTGACTTTTCAAAGTGACCATCATTTTTCATTTTACCTCACATCTAACATTTTCTTATTTATCAATACATATGACACGGTACAATTTCACCCTGTAATACTGACTAATATTTTTTTTCGTCTTAAAATAACATAATGAGTTTTTATTTAATTATACCATTTCTCAATTAGGCCTTGTAATATTAAATAAATCATAGAGAAACGAAGATATTATGAGAAATTAAATTTCAGCGTGATTTCATCGATTGCACTAGGTGTTGAACTATGTGCGCATACAGACTTCTAGACCTCTACACCAATCTCGTTAATTGAGCCATAACGATTGATATCTTCTGCAAGTTCAATGTTGTTTCAATACTACATCAATTAATGTAAGCCTACGTATGCTACTATGCAAGTCAGTGGGCTACACTTAAAAACGTCGGTGTTTTCATTATATTTGAAGCTCATCCAACTATTATTGTGCCTTGAAAATTTACCATTAAAATTTATTTCAACGAAAAAACGTCGAGTGAACTTAAAGTCACATTAAAAGCTATAAAGATTAACATCTTAAAATAAGCTTCAAACTTGGGTTCTCCACCTCTGCTTTTGCCGAGGGAAATTTGCATGGAAAGGAAGAGAGAGAGAGAGGGGGGGGGGGTGTGGGGGCCCCCAGGGAGAGTATTTTGGATACACCTGCGGGCTTTATCCGTTAAATGTCATTTTCTTTAAGAGCGCTACGTCAACTTTCAAGTTGGTTTTCAGTTTAAATGTTGTAATTTTGACAATTTCCAACATACTCATATACACGCAACTTTGACGTCACGTGGAAATGTTTTAGTTTTTATATTAGTAGGGGGGAAGTTTCAGGATGTTGGGATGTTACTCAAAATGTAAGCAAATGAATGAAATTGAGTGATGAGTTACGTCACTAAAGTCCAGGCATTATGTTTTAACGTGGGTTATCCAATATCGTTTCGGGTTAGGGTGATCAAGTAACAAGTAATAAGAAACAAAAGAAAAAGAAAATATAAATTGTGGGTCATCAGACAGACGTCTTCCCTTCGCCACTAAATTGGGCGACTGTTTACTGTCATAAATTATTAAATAAAAAATCTGAAGAGAGTTGGAATAAAAAGAAAATCAAATATGAGAAATTCCATGGCGTTTTACGGTTGTTTTATAGTTTTAGTTCCAAATGACCTATTTATTGGAGGAGAGTGCTGCTGCAACCATGGCAACGCACGATTTATTCGCCCTATTATGGAGAATTTACAGTTAGCTTTAATCTCAAGGTACAGATTTTATCATTAGCACTTGCTTAACACGGAAGATTCCATTACAATAAATTTCGTTGAGTTGTCGACTTTCAAGTTCATTGAACGCAAAAGGTCTTGGATTTTCTCCTTCTATAACTTCGTGTGAGAATTGCTTGCTAGAGGAAGTTAAAAAGTGGTGCAGCGATCCTAAATATTAACGTACCGTGGCCAATCTGGCTCTTATGCCCGGTAACGGTGATGTCACGTTAAAAATTGGCAAAATCACTATTTTTGAGAGGATACCTATATGCACCAACAAGTTGTAGCTTTACAGCACATAAGAAACGCAAAGTTACCTGATTTTTGCATTTAACTAAGTGACCAATGAACAAGGCCGTAGCCAGGATTTAATATTGAGCGGTCAAATATTCGACCCTGCGATAAGTCCACTAACCCTTATAATTTCTGACACTCATAGGTTTCTGAAAATATAGGCGAGAAATAGTGGACATTTACGTATTTTTACAGCTGTACAGAGTACAATACAGAATACAAAACACACTGATTTTATAGCAAACAGAGGGAGGCAGGGGTTCCCCGTGAATTTTTTTTCTTCAAAATATGGGCGAAAAATAGCGTGTTTCTGAGGATTTATCTAACCTCTAAAACTAAAATTTTACAGCTGAATACTCATCGATATTACTGCAGTTAGAACTGAATATAGATAGATTTTGTCTTTTCAGTAGGCTTCAGACATTATAATATAAGCTAAAATGTTTTTTTCTACTTTGTTGTTATATTTTTCGTACTTGTGCGAGTCTCTACACATCACGCGATCGTTGACCTGTCGTAACTCAACAGATGTATTACCTACAAAGGCGATTGAAGACGTGATTCGGATACATTTATTGAATTGTTTGCATACGAATAATCTTTTTTTTTAACAAAACAAAATTGTTTCCGTGAATTTGATATTTCGGTGAATTTCTGTCTTATTCTGGTCTGATGGGAAACCCCCTGCACCAAAATTATAAATTTCCTCGTAGTACTATTGTAATTTATCTATGAAACACTTTATAACTTAATTATAGAATTAAATAAAACAAAAAAACCAACCTATTTTGGGGTTGTCAATATTTATGGTCACAGCCTTCTGATAAACCTTTGTGGCAGGTTCGGCATGTGTTTTCTCCAAATAATATAAACAAGTCTAACACAATGCTACTGTATTGAGTTTTACGCTGAATCTTATGGCCTAATATCCAGTGGTTAAAAGGTAGTAAATCATCAGATTCTACTGTCTGTCGCTCTGTCTGACTGTCTGTTCGTCGATTTCCAGGCAAACCACTCTGTCGATTTTGATTAAATTCGGCATGTAGGTTTACAAAAATCATACCTCGGGACCAATTTTTCTATTTTGGGCTAACTCAATTTGGGGGGGTTTATTTTCAAAAAACTAATAAAAAACGTCAAAAATAATTATTTCTCAAAAACGGCTCAACGATTTCTTTTAAATTCACATATATTGTAGTCGTTATTAATGTTGACAAAATGCGGGGGGTCGCTTGCCCCTTGATAGTTTGCTTATGGGGGTGAAAAAATAAAAATAACTAAATTTTAATGAAAAATGACTAAAAAATAATTTTTCTGCGAAACCTTTCTATCGATGATTTCTACCTTCAGGCATGTTTTAGGTGTTAAATTGAGTAACGAAATCGGATAGGTTGGTTTCCCAAAAAATTATTTGGTTTTCTGCAAAAAAAATGTCTTTGAAAAAATGATAGAAAATTCACGATCAAATGCAATGCGTGCCCTGCCATTATTGCTGTGTGGAAATTTGTTGGTCTGACCTATCTACCTAGGTAGAATTTACCTCACCTCCAGTGACGTCAGGTGGACAACCTCCCCCCCGAGATGCCCCACATTGAACTATAGGAAAATTATTTACCATGAAATTACTCATTTTCTCTAGCTACTACTTGATAAATTGGTAAGCATGTTCGAGTAAACTCGGACCGGTTCTTTTATTTATTGCTTTCCAATTTAAACGTTGTAATAAGGAAAGCTTTGTCATAGTCAACATTTTCCGAGATTTCAACGTATTTACAGATTTTGAGGTGCCTGTGACACAAAAAAGTGGTTTTTACGAAATGTCTGTTCATCGATTTCCGGGCAAACTATTCTGTTAATTTTGATGAAATTTGGCATGTAGGTTTACAATAATCATAACTCGGGAAAATGTTTTGTATTTTGGTCTATCTCAATTTTGTGGGATTGTATTCTAAAAAAAAATCCAAAAACACGTCTAAAAACATTATTTCTCAAAAACGGCTCCAACGATTTCTTTTAAATTCACATATATTGTAGTTATTATTACTTTTAAAAAACTCAGTGCGCCTTGATAGTTTGCTTCTGGGCTAAACAAAATATGAAAAAATTCAATTTTCATTAAAAATGACTAAAAAATATTTTTTCTGTGGAACCTTTCTATCGATAATTTCTACCTTCAAGTATGTTGTAGGTGTTTAATAGAGTTACGAGTAACCAAACCGAACAGGTTGCTATCCCAGAAATGATTTAGTTTTGTACTAAAAATTCGTTTTTTTAAGAAATTAGAACGTTATTACTACGCATGTTCCAATGTATTGGTCTGCCCGTACTAGAATATACAATCCCATCGATCAAATTATTAGCTTTGGGATAGGGAATATCCAACGCTGTAGCCAGCCCCAATATTTGTAGCGTACACTAGATAGAATGCAGATTAAATTAGTTTTAAATGTACTGTGTATTGAGGTTACCTCACATCTGGTGACGTAGATTGACCCGCACCCCCCCCCCCCTGAAAAAAATGTCTGGCTGCGGCCATAGGGATATTGAGGGATCCGGATTCCGGAATGTAACCATAGGGAAATTATTTACAATGAAATTACTCATATTATCTATCTATTATATTATTAATTGATAAATTGGAAAGCATATTCGAGTAAACTCGGACCGGTGCTTTTATTACGAAATAGCTGTACGCTTTGCTGAATTATAATGAAGCAGACTTCAAAATTAATTGTTGCCATTGAACTATTCTATCCTTTCATTTCTTTGTAGATTATGAACTAAACTTCATGTAAATTTAAAAATTAATTATAGTGGGAAAGAATGCTCTATATACAAGCCAACCAATCAACAATTAGAGACAGGATTCTCCGAGAAATGGGCGATGCACTAATAAAAATAAGCAACACGACATTATAATAATTATATTTACAATGTGACAGCTGTCTCGGTGTTACCCATAATTAGTGGAATTAGTGCAACGTTGTTTTTATTATTGTTATTAGTAAATTAACACTTCAACGAAGGCACTGGAGAAACTCTTATATGGATGGGCGCTATAATTAAGAATTGACCCCAAACACAACCGGTAATTCTATATACTTCATAACAATGAAGTTTTAGATCCTTACGTACAAAGCTTAGATAATTATACAGCTATGTAATCAAATTAAAATTTAAGAACTGCTGTGCTAGACGATTAACTTTCAGTGTTAGTGAAATTATTAGTTATTAATAATAATAATAATTCGTATATGAACTTATATACATGTATAGGCAAAAGCCGTGGGTTATTATAATAAATATAATAATTGTCTATTATATTCTTTAGGAAAGTTGTCCATTGTCTCTTAATAGAACTGTGCCAAATTTCCACCAAATCTACGTACAAAAACAGCGAAAAACGGCAGTAGTTTTGTTAGATAATGTCATGTTGAGCTGTCGGATTAAAAACAATTACATGTCATTGCTGGGGGCAAAATATAGCTGAGATCTGTTGCTTTTCAGAAAAATTCTAAAGAGAAAGCTGAAGGAGGCGCCAGAATTGTCAACTGACTCAGCACTGCATACCTTCCATTTTGGAAATGTCTGCTGTCTATACACAGAGGTTTCTCTTTGCTTTCTCATTCTGCTATTGCCAATATATGGGCCTGACTTTCACACTCCGTCCCTTTTGTGAATCTCTATTCATGTTTATCTATACATTTCAATATTCAAGCATATAATATAGCAGGCCCGTACCCTCTAGGAAAGCCGTGGGGGCACCGTCATTCGCCCCCCTCTATCCCTTTGAAAATTAATCAATATTACAGTCATAGCCAACGCAATAAAAAGTGTGGGATGCAAGTGTACTGTAATTTGACGCCATCAATTCTTAATTTTTGTAACCTGTCACATTTTCAAAACTAGTGATTTTGAACAGTTACGTGCAAAGCAGTTTTTTTTTTAATAAAAATGTTAAATTGCGTTCAAACAAGTTAATGAATGTGTCCGATTCACCTCTTCAATTGCCTCACTAAGTCACCTAATAGGTACTTGTGTCGAGTTGACAAAATTGACCAACTGACTGGCGTCCCTAACTACAATATTTGACACCCGGCCACAGATAGAAAAAACTAAAAAAAAAGCACTTATAACATTCTCTATGGCGTTATGGGAGAAGAATTTGAAAATTCAGCAGCTTTAAATGGATGTAGCATGTGTGCAGGAGGAATGCCTAAAAACGTACTTTTTCACAACTCCATTTTCTATTATTTTTCCCCGGGGATATCCCCTGACTCCTTTCCCAGAGAAATGCCACAGTTCTTAATTTCAATTGACTAAATCAACTCCTTGGGGGAGAGGACCTGGCTTGTGCCCCCGCGAGAAAATATCGTCGATTATTTTGTCTTTCTATGTACATGCATTTTACTGCCGATTTTTTCATACTTAGCTCCCCCCCCCCGGCCCCAGCCCTCAAAATTCCAAAATTCACTCCCACATTTATTACATTTATTTCATTGGTATACCTACATTTGTTTTTATGCAACCTCGCTAGCCACTAAGTCACTAAGCCTGTTATTGTTAAGAAAAATTAATTGTTTTCTGACATTTCGAGGGTCGAACCTACTCCTTAGCCATGTAGGGCCCGATGCTAGGACCGATTTGCTATGCTTACCTTGATTTCACTCTTACAATATTATTTAACAATAGTCTATTGGTAAATTGGTAAAATATTGGCGACAGGCATCGCTGAATGGTGGTTGGAAAGTAAGCAATGCAGTGGTTCGGTAACGTTAAAGAATGGGAGATGAATCTCTATCACTCGAATCCCATAGCAAGCCATCTGAGTTGAAGTTGACTAGAAGGGAAGAACAAGAGCACGAAGAAGAAGAAGAACGTGAGTGAACGGTCAGTTTGTTGTTGACTAGTGAAGTATTTCAAGAAATGTGTACATGGCACAGAATTTCCAGGTCAAGCTCCGGTTTTAGGTTAACAGCCGGCCGTGTGCTGAATCAGGCGAATAGAATGCTGGCGCCATAGCCATTTTCATTTCCACGTTTATTCCTTGGTTACCAATATGAAGGAATTTTATGGCCACAGAGATTCCTAAGTACAACCCTTGCAATCATGGTATTGTCGGGTTCAACATAAAAATTAATGATGGCAGTAGTTGGCTGGTGAAATTCAATTGTATTCGCTGCCACTACCGCTGCGCCCACACTGGATTCTTTATTTTGCTGTGCGGTATGATAAGCGTTTGCACTAGGTTTAGGCTAGTTGAGGTATTTCTTGTAGAAACACAAGTGGATGTAGTGTTAACAGACAATCCGACCCTACAGCCCGTTTTAGTGAAATTCATCTACCTATAGAGACGCGACCAATATTCGACTTCCGGAAAATTTCTTCACAACTTTTCATTGCATGACCCCCTGAGCCTAAAAGCACCTTCCGTTTAAAATTTTGTAAATATATATACTGTATATTATGTGTATGTATATCGATTTTAGGAAACACTCCGTAGATATCCGTAGAAAACTTCCGTAGATATCTGATTTTGATGAAACTTGGCACAAAAACTGATCATAGAAATGCATTGATCGAGTTCGTTAACCAGCAAAATCCGCTATTTTGTTTCAAGATGGCGGTCGATTAAATCCTTATATAGTTCATATCTCAGTTAATGTTGGTCGCACAGGAATGAAATAAACTTTGACTGAAAGTCCGTATTTGTATCTACGATAATGATAATCAACACTTGTACGACAAATCAACGATTTCAGGATGGCGTCCAGTCTAAGTGAAAATAATGTGATACTTAAATAAAAGTTCAGGTTCTAAATTTGGAACACAAGAGTGTTTTGTGTTTTGATGTTGTGCTGGTCGGGAAATTAATGAAGTTTTTTTTATTTTTTTATTACATACATAGCGTAGGTAGCGTAGAGGAAATCGGGGGCTGCGGAATCTCCCTACACCTGAACAGCCAGAGCCGAAAGGGATTTTTTATCTATTTTATGATTTTATGATAATAATAAAATAAAATAAATAAATTAGTGTTTCTACTTACATCTAATTTCACAGGCTTTATCAATTTTAGAGCCATAGATGATGTCATATGGTTTAAGAAATGCTCCTCTACATTTTAAATGTATAGTATTTCGCCGTTACTAACAGCAATTGGCCAAAGCTTTGAAACTCCTTCGACCCGACATCCTTAGTGTCTTTGATTATTTAGAAATCAAGTTCAAATCAGATGAAGGTGCCAAACGATGGGACGATGACAATTTAAAGCTTGCCCTTATGGAACATTTTCACACTAAGTGTATTGGGAATATTATAAATTCCCCAGACCCAACTATAGGCTTCAATTTATGTATGTCAGGGCACAAAAAACAGGCGGACTTTTAATCGCAAACACCCCATCTGAAAGGAACCTTTTTGAAAATTTACGGCTCATTTTAGTTGTCAGCACAAGTGAAACGTGCCTGCCCTTCGGCAGCAATGAATGACTGCTGAAATTGGCTGCTCAGCTGTGATAAATTGTCACAAAAGGAACATCATCTCCCTACCTCCTCCTTGATTGCTTTACAAACTTACAATTTTTTGTCAACGGCAGTCGCTTTTATGGCATATAAAGTGTTGGAATTCGACAAGTTTTAACTATGTGAAGTTGACAATAGCTTACTTTATATGACAGTGAATTTATTGGCATAAATCTTATTAGATGGGCCCTAACAGACTGTAAATTTATCGGATGAACACTCACTCAGGTTTCTAGATAGATAGATCGAGAGAAAATCCGTGTATTTACCAATAAAGGAGGTATAACGTGAATTACATACCTGTGCCCCCTCAAGCGCAAGGGTGTGAAGGTGGCACATCAATATAACAGTAACAGTAATAATTGTTTAAAATTTATGCATCCACTAAAATGTTAAAATAACGCAGACTATTTTCCTTGTTTTATAATAGAGCAGTGTTCAGGTAGGTACAGGTGTTTTTATCGTCAAAAATAAAAATAAAGTATACACACAAGTACTGTTCGTATATTATAAAGCGTAAGGTCGGTTACTGGAAATTATATAGCCTGTAGTTCGTTTTCTGTCCAATGAGTGATTGAGTGAAAACGGATATACAAGCTTACCAGTGCTATGCACTTGCATATTCAGTATTATGACTGTGCATATGACGTATATTTGACGTAAGTGTCCTCCATGATGAAACGAAGTAATTGCAGAAGTCAAGGCTCATAAGAATAATAATCACTTCACTTCACTTCACTTTTTTCCTTGACCAGCAACCCCGGACAAGGTGCATCTATTGAATAATAATAATAAAATAAATAAATTTCCGACAATACATCATTGGCTGCGATGAGCTTAAGCCCATATAGCCCAAAAACTTAACTTAATTTAGTCTATACTAAGTCTATCGTAATTCTAATTTTAAATTTTTTTGATCATTTGCCACCCTCTTCAGATATTAAAAACAATTTTAATTTTGCCATAAATTTTGCCCTACTCGAGGCTCGCTGCAACTCGACAGGGAGCATGTTAAAGGCTCTAGGTCCCAGAAATAAGGCGGTACATTTGTAATGTGCGGTTCGCGGTCGTAGTCCGGTGTCCATAACCTGCTCCCTGATGAGTCATTTCACCGCATCTATTGGAAAAAATTCTCAGTGAGACGTAAACAAATAGATATCGGAGGGGTAGTAGTGTGAGGCGACGAAATCATGGAAGTGATGGGTGCAGTAGATTTAGATTTAGTTTACGTAATTAAATGGTTATTTATGGCGCATAAATTTCGAAAAGCAAGTTCCCAAAAATAAAGTATTCTAGGGTAAACTTTACAGGTTCAGTTATACCTTAACTGTCCCAAAATAGGCTATTTAATAAAAAAAGAAGAGAGCTGCAATACGCAATAGGTACGTACCTTAATCCAGCAATCATCATGAAGATTTTGCAGGGTATCCGCTCCCCCCCCCCCCCCAGGGACAAACGTCCCTATAAAAACGGCGAGATTAACATGGCGGCCGGCGGGGTGAGATTAATTTCATCCCTTGGCCACAGAGTAGGTCCTTCGAGCCCCATATTTTACCAGATTTACCGGGATTTTAACTTCTTGCAGTCCCCTGGCTCTGACTAGACTGAAAAAGGCGAATTATAAAATGTTGGCATGATTTCGACCATGACTCTTTGAAAGTCAATTTTATTTTTACTGATTTTATACTCCCACTTTACAGTATATACATTGAATTGAGACGAATTATATCCTGGAGAGATCTTGTCCCTAATGCGGAGGTCCTGAGGTGAATGGATTCAGAAGCCGAGTTGCTGCTGGCGGTTAAGAAA
The DNA here is from genome assembly GCA_963971405.1 of Psococerastis gibbosa. Classification (NCBI taxonomy): domain Eukaryota; kingdom Metazoa; phylum Arthropoda; class Insecta; order Psocodea; family Psocidae; genus Psococerastis; species Psococerastis gibbosa. The sequence goes on along the minus strand of OZ020492.1, from coordinate 21,899,760 downwards.
CGGAAACTAACATACCTCGGCCATATAAAAAGGAACGGAAAGTATCCTCATGTGGATTGTATGAACTATACTCTAGCTTGTATACTTGTCATACCACACCGGATGGGTTTTTTATTGATTCCCGTGACAGCCAATGCCGGAACTCTGGAAGGTTAAAATTCATGAAAATAAAAGAGGGTGAGGTATGCCTGGATGTGTACTTGTGCAACCATAGCACAAAAAACAAAGGAAAATAATAACTTACGCGGGGACTTATTATTTACACCATTTAAATACGTATTAATACCCACTACACAGCCGACGACATTCTACTGTTTTTTCATGTAGTCATAACTCTCTCTCTCTCTCTGTATTATAGTCTGTTTAAGAGTTCAAGATGAAACTGAAATATTGATATAATCTATTATATAAAACTGTATCGCAAAATGTGTTGGTAAGCGCATGACTCAACAACACCTGGACCAATTTGGACAATTCTTTTTTTAAATGTTCATTGCTTGGTTTGGATTCAACAACTAAATAGGGCCACTACGACCATTCTCAGGTGTCATGCGAGCCCTGGCTCGACAACCAATGGAACCAAAACTAGAGGAAGTATCTCACTGAAAGTTCAGTCTCATCCAACTTTTACCGTAAACATTCTTTTATTTTTGACATATTATGTATTTGATTCTTGACTCGCAAAAGTCACTTATTTAGAAGTAGCCTACTCCAAATTGTGAAAGCGTATAAAGTGGTTATCTGAAATAAGTGTGAGTGAACTCCAATAATGAACTGCATGTAAACGTAGTAATGGGGTGGTGAGCGAGGGCTCCCCCCCAATCATGCTGATCCAGTACTCAGAGCTGAGCGCATCGGGCCACTGCCCCGCGCGCCCCTTTCGACGGTTACCAGGGACCTCTACACTGTCAATCCAGCCGAGTTACCAAACTTGCACAAGTGCGTGATATCCCACTTATAGAGTAAGTCCGCTATATGTGAATAATATAATGTACAACCATGTATACCTACGATATTTCTTATTAATTAGCAGAATGACCTATCCGTAGCTAGTCGGATGCTTGAGGAGATTTTAGAGTCAGTTCAAGAGAAATCTCCACAAGAGAAATGGCGCCCATGACCCCTCGCCCTCGCTCACCACCCCATTACTACGTTTACATGCAGTTCATTATTGGAGTTCACTCACACATATTTCAGATAATCACTTTATACACTTTCACAATTTGGAGTAGGCTACTTCTAAATAAGTGACTTTGGCGAGTCAAGAATCAAATACATAATATGTCAAAAATAAAAGAATGTTTACGGTAAAAGTTGGATGAGACTGGACACAGTAACTGTCAATCGCTGCCTTTTTATCACCTCCGGATGACCGTTAGAGATTAATCAGACTGTACACCGTAAGAAGCCGGTCTCGCCCATGTATAAGCATAGGCGGCCTAGACATCTACGGTACACAGCCTGAAGTTCTGCATGCATCAACCGACACCCGAAGTGATGCGACAAAATGCACAAGCCAGATCATGTTTGCAGACCTTGCCAAGGTTTGCAAACCGACCCGGAAAAAACCTACTGTGACAGATACTGACGTCACAGGGTTAGAATAAGAATAAACATAACAGTCTCCTTTGTAACTTTGTAAAACTTGCTGTCACTCATTGTTAAAATTAACTTTGTATAGTTTTACGAATAAAATTAAATTAAGAATTCACAACCGGTTTCGGCTCACGCTCACGCCATCGTCAAGTGCGATTGAAAACAGATCAAACGAAAGGTATGCAAGCTAAAACAAAATAAAACTCATTGTCAGGATAACACACAGCATCGCATAAAGTAAACAATTTAAATTGAACAATTAAACATTAACCAATGGAAGCGCCAACAAGGGGGAACTACTTAAAAAGGTTACATCATTAAGTAACGATTTGTTTTTAATCATGGCTTCCCTAATCTCAATGGTTTCTAAATTACCAAGAAGTTTCCCCTTGTTGGCTACATGTAAGATCTTAAAATTATCGAAATCACAGGCATGGTTTTGGGTGTTTATATGTTGGGCAAAGGCGTGAGCCGAAACCGGTTGTGAATTTTTAATTTAATTTTATTCGTAAAACTATACAAAGTTAATTTTAACAATGAGTTAGAATAAGAGATTGGATTGTCAACTTTTTGAAACTCACAATAGTTCATTTAATCCCTCTACAAGCAGGGGAAGACCAATGGCCATAAGTTGAACCCACCAGACTAGACAGTCCCGGATTAACCGGGGGGGGGGGGGGGGCACAAGATATGGGGGGGGGGCGTGGGTGCAAACCAGAGGCGGCCTCAGACCTCGGACTTGTCAGTGGCGTAACGATAGGTTTTCGAAGAGAGCGGTGTATAATTTGGCGCCCCTCCACCCATTTTCATAAAAGTGTGTAAAATGGGGAAAGCCGTTCTCATGGACGCACGCAGCTTTTAAAATAATGACCTTAGTTCGGTTCGGTGGCTATGAAGGGGGGTCCGGGGGTCTCCCATGGGGGAGAAATTTAGCGAAAACAGACCTGAAATAGTTTGATTTTACGCATTTTGAAAGCAGTAACTTGATTTTAACCGTGATTTAACAGGCAATTCAAAAAATTGCTATCAGGGGGGGGCCCGGGGGTCTCCCCCGGGTGAAAATTTTTGAAAAATAGGGCTGAAATTTTGAGAGGAATAAGGTTTATAAATTGCAGGCAATTAATATAATTGTGAACTAGGGGGGCTCGGGGGTGTCCCCCCGGAGAAAATGTTTGAAAAATAGGGCGGAAATAGTGAGGTTTTACGGAGTGCAGTTACACTTAGATTTTAGAGGCAAAAAATACAACCTCCTCTAAAATTCATAAATCTACCAGCATTGCAGCAAAAAACAAAAATCACTATTTTCCGCCAAATTCAAAACTTTGAATTTTAATTTTTTTATTTTTACCTAAAAAAATCTCATTCTGGGGGGGCCAGAATTTTAGGCATTTCTGGGGGGGCCGGGGGCCTGTACCCCAAGTGCCCATGGGTTAATCCGTCACTGATACTAGAGCCTGTTAAGAGCTGCAGAAAACTTGGTGGTGTGCACAGCGTTGGCAGAGGAATATGGTGGGCCATCATAACACGCTTAGGCAGTCTAAGTGCGTGTCGAGTCCTGGTCACCTCTGAATTTAATTAATACTGTGACTTTACATTACTGAAAAGTGAGAATTAAATAATCTAGTATAATAGCATGAATGTCTTTCTCTGCAAATTATAAACTTTACTGCGTAAAACATTATTATTATAGGCCTAACAAGTTTTTCTAAAACTCTAAGTTTTTGTTATTTTTAGTATATTAAAATGAAATACCACGAAGTCACGACGAGTAATCTAATTATTTATGTTAAAACAGCTAGTCTTGCTGAACAACTCAAAATCTATAGGAAATTTAAAGAAAAATTCGCCATTGCTTCACTTTACCTCAAATTTAACCAAGATTACAAAAGACTTAGAATCACTCCTAAATACATCCAAATTAAAACAGCAACCATTTCCACACAATCCAATAAAGCACTTAGAATCGCCCAGAAAGTCTGGCTAGCAGAAGAAATCAAAAAATGGTTCAAAATCAGAGACAGCATAAGCCTTTACCTTAAAGTTTTACATTCAGAATTATCTTTCAAACTTCACTTTTTAGAATGGACCACCTTCCAAGATCAAATATACACAAAAATTAGTGGCATCACTTGCAAAAAACGCACAACACTAAATAAAAAAATAAAAGAACTGAATCAAAACCAAAATAACAAATCCAACGGAATACATCACTCATCACATCGCGACACGGAACATCAGATGCGCGAGACGCACGTGAGTTCCCGGTCTAACCCCCTTCATCGATCGATGCAGACTGGGGTAGGTTAGAGTCTAACGCCTTCAGCGCAGACACTTTATACACTACCCATCACAACACATATATTCTATCCTCGTACCGTCAACTTATCTAACACGATTTTCAACACAAAAGAAATGGAACTTCTCAACAAGGGCCTCAAGTACTGCCCCGATATAGGTCTACACAAAAACACGTTAACCAACTTAATGTCAGACACTGAATTTAGCCTAAAAAAACACAATAATGAAAAACACATAGCAGCAGATATTCTGAAAAACGTCAAACTTACACACAAAAACGATAATACTAAATCTATAAAAAAGAAACTAGCCCAAGATAACCTTACACTCACCAAGGCGGATAAAGGAAATTCTATTGTCATTTTACCTACCTAAGATTATGTTTCTAAAGTCTTAGACCTCATTTCTGACGAATCCACATTCGTAAAACTTAGAGTAGACCCCACAAACAAATTCCAAAAAACAACCAAAAAAGCCATTATAAACAAAGCTCTAATACGATACCTCAAGATATAGCCTATAAATTTACCAACATGAACCCCTTAGCTCCTTCATTTTTTGGTCTGGTTAAACTTCATAAACCCAATCAACCTATCCGCCCAGGAGTTTCGTATAACAGTGCCCCAGCCAGCAAAGTAGCTAGTTTTCTCAACAAACACATTCGCGAGCTATCAAACTTCACACCCCGCCACAGCGTCAAAAACTCATTCGAGTCGGTTTCCCGCCTTAAGCACCTTTCCTAATCCAATAATGCCAAACTCGTCTCTTTCGATGTCAAAAATCTGTTTACTAATATTCCCGTACCCGAAGTATATAAATTAGTTGCCCAGTCACTCTATCACAATAATACCTCGAACAACCTTATTTCTGAGACCCTCCTTCTGTTAGACACATGGACTCATCAAACCTATTTCCGTTTCGAATCCGACAACTACCAACGAAAAATAGGCCTACCTATGGGTTCTTCCCTTTCTCCCCTTCTTGCTGAAATTTTTATGGATAACTTCGAACACAAACTTCTACTCAATAAAAATCCCCTAGTTAAATGTATATCTTTCTGGACAAGGTATGTGGATGATATATTCTGCATTTGGACAGGAAGTAACAGACAACTAGACAATTTCTTAAGTTTTATCAACACAATTCACCCAAAAATCCAATTTACCATGGAAGTAGAAGAAAACAACTCCCTGAACTTCTTAGACCTCACCATCACCAAAAATAATAGTACCCTAGACTTCAAGATATTTCGTAAAGAAACCCATAGCGATAATATTATCCCTGTTGATTCTTCTCACCCATTCCAGCACAAACACGCAGCATTCCATAGTATGATTTTTCAACTCCTTAACATCCCTATGAATGAAACCAACTATAATAATGAATTAAATACAATAAAACAAATTGCCCAAAATAACAATTTCAATCTCAATTTAATAGACAGAATCCTACGACATCACAAAATCAAACACAACCTCAAACTAATTTACCCCCCAGAGAGCTTAAACCCGGAAACCAATAAATCATATTTCAGGATACAATACATAGAAAAAATCACAGAAAAAATAAGTAACCTCATTTCTTCTACAACAGACAAGACACCAGCCCCGTACAACCGCAACAATTTAGCCAATAAACTCATGAACTGCAAAACCAAACCAGAAAATGAAAAAGGCAATGGAGTTTATCGTCTAAATTGTAGTCAGAGAACATATAACAGGTATAGGAGACACCAACACACAGCACATTCGCGAAACACCTTAACTCAGAAAATCACCCATTCGATCCTCACAATTGGACAGCCCTAAACAAAATAAAGAAAAGTTACACTTTAAATTTTTTTGAAAATGTTGAAATCAAAAGAGCTTTACACAATAGGGAAAAACTAACAAACGACATAACATTCACACAATCATCTCCTCTAATAGATCTAGCTAGTAGGTTAGGAATAGGTAACCAGCCACCAGATAAGGTGTAACTGTGCTAGTGGGTTTCCCTCTGTAGATGGCAATTCTTGCCGAAAGCGCTCAGGGTTTTATAATAACACAAGTGGGTTTCTTACACAAAGTCAATTTCTTAACGATTATTTGGGTTTTACTAATTTGGGTTGTTATAACAAGTTTTTCTAAAACTCTAAGTTTTTGTTATTTTTTGTTTATTAAAATGAAATACCACGAAGTCACGAGTAATCTAATTATTTATGCGTAAAACCCCACTATTTTGCGCTTATATTTTCAATTTATTATATTACCAATTTTGCCCCCTGGCTCCCCTTTTGGGTTATATGCAATACTATTTCTATACGATCTAAACCGTCGAGTTTATAACATTATGATTTAGTCCGCATATCCGATTTAAAATACTATAAAATAAAATGTGTCCGCACTAAAGCCAAATCCACCACTAAATTGACGTATGCTATCACATATACAAGTACAAGTAACACCATAACCTCTAAATAATACACCAGATACAATTGATTTCTAAAAAAAACAACAATGTACACTAGATAGGATTACAATCGCAGCTGACTACGGCCTTGGCCTCAAGTTAGTAATCAAACTCACTCCCCCACCAGGTTTTCAGGGCTGCTTAAAAGCAGTAAATTATAGGGTAAGAAACAGGAGGGAGACGGGGTTCGAACCCGCGTCACCACCTTCTCTGGGTGTAATGCATGTAGGCGAGTGTAAGACAATTTGCAATTGTACAGGAATGAACTCAATACTTTGCCCACTTGGTCGTCAATTACGGTTACACGCGTTCCAGGCAAAAGGGGCAACACACCGCAAGGAATCCTCCGCGGTGCCGAAAAGGTTGAGTTGTAAACATTTTATCGAATCATGCTGCTTGGAGAGGTAGGGATGAAAGGGTTCTCAATATCGCCGTGTGGACACCCCCTCCCCCCTATTTCTCTCGGCCTCTCGCCTCACTGATGAATTCCGATAGAAATTTAAATCCAATACACACTTTTCAAAAGAATTTTCTCGTCTTATCCCACCCATATTGAAATAAGTAATGCATTGTTTTGGTTTATCGTCGTTTGATTATAATATTTTGTCCGTTCAGTTCACAGAAATTATTTAAAAATGAAAAAATATATAGGTCTAACCACTAACCTGTTCTGGGTCAAATGAAGTGTCATAAATAAATAAATAAATAACCAAATATTTCCAAACATACCTAAAAGTCAATTAAAATGCAAATCTTACACAGAAAATTTGAGTACAATGAAAGGAGAAGTAATTTTCAACAGGCTACATAACAGGCAATATATTTGTGTAGTAAGTATTTTTAAGATATTGTATTTCAGCAATAGTAGTGGTATTGTTTGTATTTATTATCGTAATATATATGATATTCATTTAAGAATAATTGTGACAGTGCGTAATGTAATGTAGGCTACAGGAGAAATGTCGAAAGAACTGAATTGAATTACAAATGGAAGATGGCTGAGAAAATGTTAACAGCAATTATTTTGTAAGGTTGTTTGAAAGAACAAAAGGCCAGGTCCCCAGGGCTTGTTTCTTACCTGAACTAAGTGGGCGTGGAATTTCTGCCGTAACAAGTCCTTTTCTATACAATTAAAGTTGGAAAAGAATTAACAATAATTTAATTAAAGTCACTTTGTAGGTAACTGGAAAGCCCTGCAGGTCATAGAATTCAAAAATATGCTCGACGTGAAGGTAAGCAACTGGAAATTTCCTTCAAGGCAAAGTCTCTTCTGCAAAAAATGCCAGACAGGTGCTTATTTTGTTATGTACCTCACTCACCATGTGATTTGCCACAGCTTCATGTTGAAACAATATTTCAGCTATGTGTAGCAAGCTGAGACAGTCTCAAGACACAGTACCGAGCGCATCTCAACTGGGATTAAGATTTTGAAAATCTGGTCACCTACTTCGTCTTCACTTCTGACAACTAGTGCGCCCTCCATGTTCCCAGGGGGCTGAAGGTGAAACTATTTTCAAACAATAGAGGCAACTCTGGTATCTTATTACTAACTTTCAGTCCCCGATATAAGTAGGTAAATAAGCATGGAAAGTTTGTGCCAACAGTGGGCTACTTTTTGTTTAGCAGGATGATGGATGTTAGTGCTAAAAAGGTACACCCCCCCCCCCTCCCCATGTGGTGTACGAAACCCCGTCTCGTTGCTGTTTGCCACGGATACCAAAATTGTGGCGGGTCATCCCTTCAATTAATTGACTTATGCCAATTTCCGACTTCAACACAATATTTTCATTTTTTCCTTAAGGTTTTTAACAATATTGGCCATTATTGCTTGAACTATAACAATTTCACTTTGCATTGAAAATTGGCTCAAAGATAAATAGAATAGGCCCTGTACCTACATATTAAAAAAATGGCAGTTGGGTAGGAGTAAATTTCAATTTTTTACACAGCATCCCCTTGGTTGCAATACCGGACGGCAGCTCGGCGACTTTCCAATTCACAGTAATTTTCAATGTAATATTGAGGGACATATTGTTTTTCCATAAAATCATTATTTATTTTCCATGTGTGAAGCAAACATTCGGTAACGTATTGTAGATGCAACTTTTTATCCTGTACCCATCTCACTCCCTTGATGCCCATTCTATTGCAGAAGACCAATTTAGTCATTTTCTCTGACATAGGTGGCGAGATTAAGGCCCATACGCAAGCTACTAATGGTTCACTTAGGATTCAAACCCAACAATAATGTTTGTTGGAGTAGTTGGTTACGATTCAAATAATACGAGTAAGCCAATGGGAACTAACGACTTCGATGGCCAGGTGGTAACGTACTTGCACTTGTGCGAGTCTTTACACGCCATGCGATCAGAGACGTGTCGTAACTCAACACGGGTAATAACCTACAAAGGCGACTGAAGAGGTCAATCGGATACATTCATTTAATTGTTTGTATGCGATTAATCTTTTATTTAAAAAATAAAAAATAAAAAACTAGTGCAATGTATTCCAGCAGCGATATTAATGGGCGCCAACCGAAGGCAAAATCTCGAAAATTACTCGTTCTCATAGAAAACACCACAGCCGGAAATTAAAAGTTAAACTTCGTTTCCAGAACATTAAGCTGTAGCGAAAATATTTCTCACAACAAATAAAACGTGTCTTACGTTATTAATCTGCACCACGTAGATAATAATAATAATAATCACATTCACTTTTTTCCTTGACCAGTAACCCCGGACAAGGTGCATACATACTGTACATTGAGAAAAAACAATTTGGTATTAATCAACATTATCACGCTCAAGCTTCCGCTTATCGAGCGATCTTAGTGCAGTGGCACTGCAAGATATAAAATATAATTAATAATAATTAATAACAATAAACCATTATAGAATACTCACTCTAGCCTTCTGCAATGAGTGAGATGCTTCTCAACTCTGAAGGATAGTATTGTTATATATATAATAAAATTTATATATAATATAAAAATATATATGTAAAATTATATGTTTAATAAAATGGCTAATGATCTGCTTTTGAAATTAAGAATTTTTTTTATATCTTTTTTTATTTTCCCTATTTTGTTCAATTCTTTTAGTTTAAGTGGCAATTTGTTAAATATCTCTGGTAAAACTGTTTCATTGAGGCGTCTGCGGTACTTGTTATGTGTTATAGGAATATTCTGTCTCAATGTGTCTACGTTTCTCAGTTGCCTCTTATTCTGTGTGTTTCCAACAATTTTGCTTAAGTACTTAAAATAGTTATTCTTTATTATAAGATATTTGTACAGTTTTCCTATTGGTAGTGTATCTAGAAAGCTGTATTTTTCGTCTATATTTTAAAATTTTTTGTTTAATTTATTAGATAGCATGTTTTTTACTATTTTATTTTGCATTTTTTGTATTTTTGTGAAACAGCTGTTGTTATCTCTCCCCCAAGTTTGTATTCCATAATTTAATACCGATTCTATTAGTGCATGGTAAATCATTTTTAGGGTTTTTAGCGGAAGGCAATATTTTAATTCTTGTATAGCACAAATAATAATAATAATAATAATAATAATAATAATCACTTTTTCACTTTTTTCCTTGACCGGTAACCCCGGACAAGGTGCATATATTGAGAACAACAATTTGTTATTAATCAGCATTATTACGCTCAAGCTTCCGCTTATCGAGCGATCATAGTGCAGTGGCACTGCAAGATATAAATATAATTAATAATAATAAACCATTGTAGAGTACTCACTCTAGCTTTCTGCAATGAGTGAGATCCTTCTGAACTCTGAAGGATGTATTTATATATATTTATTATTTATATATCATATATTATATATATATGTAAAATTATATGCATAATGAAATGGCTAATAGTCAGTATTTGAAATTAAGTATTTTTTTAATTCTTTTTTTATTTTCCCTATTTTGTTCAATTCTTTTAGTTTAAGTGGCAGTTTCTTAAATATCTCTGGTAAAACTGTTTCATTGAGGCGTCTGCCGTACTTATTATGTGTTATAGGAATATTTTGTCTCAATGCGTCTACATTTCTTAGTTGCCTCTTATTCTGTGTGTTTCCAACAATTTTACTTAAATACATAAAATAGTTATTCTTTATTATAAGATATTTGTACAGTTTTCCTATTGGTAGTATATCTAGAAATCTGTATTTTTCGCCTATATATTTAATTTTTTTGTTTAATTTATTAGATAGCATGTTTTTTACTATTTTATTTTGCATTTTTTGTATTTTTGTGAAATAGCGGTTGTTATCCCTCCCCCAAGTTTGTATTCCATAATTTAATACCGATTCTATTAGTGCATGGTAAATCATTTTTAGGGTTTTTAGCGGAAGGCAATATTTTAATTTTTGTATAGCACAACACCCTGACCTCATTTTTTTGTATATACAATCAATTTGATTCTGCCATGTTAGTCTACTGTCCAATATTAACCCAAGGTATTTATGCTCCTCCTTAATCTCTATTTCTTCTACACAGTCACAGTTTTTTGAGTTTGTTTGGTGAAGACAGTGATGAGTGTGGAAAATAAATTTTTTCCTCTTATAAACCGGTCCCCTGTTTCGCATGTGAACAATTTTTGTTTTGTTGCAGTTTATCGTGACACCCACATCGTGTGTTAGTTTCTGTAGTTTTCTTATTATTTTGTTCATTTCTTTTGATGCTTCTTCTGCGCTGTCATTTACTATTACTATGGCAATGTCATCAGCAAACATAAAAAATGCTGCTCCTAGAAGTTTTGGTATTGAGTTGGTTGTAAGTATATACAATAGGGGTCCGATTTTACTACACTGGGCCACACCGGACTCCCAAGCTTTCAGTTTTCCAGTTTTTTCATTCAGGCGCACCGTCGCTTTTCTATTTCTTAAATAATCTTGAAACCATTCAAGTTCAATCCCCTTCACTCCTATTTCACTTAAGCTTGTAATTATGTTATTATGGGGAAGGACGTCAAAGGCCTTCGAAAAATCTACAAACAAGACGAATGCTTGCTTATTTGAATGTAATGCTTTGTTAATGTACTCAGTAAAATCGCTTAGACACATCTCCGCACTTTTTTTTCTTTGAAACCCATATTGGTTGGGAGTAATAATTTTATTGCGGTCTATGTAGGACGTTAATTGGTTATGCACAACTTGTTCTAGGACTTTTTCTGCTAAGCTTAGTAAGCTGATTGGTCTATAATTTTTTATGTCGTTATGCTTTCCGTATTTGTAAATTGGACGAATTGCGGAAATAATAATTTTTTTTTTCCCAGCCGGTACCCCCAGCACTGGGAGCATTTAATAGAAAGAATACAATACAACATTAAAGAAAATAATAGTTTTTACCGGAATACTGCATGTAAGCCCCATAAGGGAGGCTTGTGGCAGGATTCGCCAAAAGACTACAAACAGTTATTATAGGGAGTACGAACTACATTATTACAAGTGTAAATAAAATAATAATAATACAGTTATATTATAGTTAGTTAATGTTAAATAAGTTAAAGTTACCTTACATTATCCTGTATAAAATAAAATAAAAATTAATCAAAAGAATTAATCGCCATCATTTAAACAATTTATCAGCCAGTCCCCTAGATTTCGCTTAACAGCATTGTATCTATCCAACTCTAGAAGACTGATGGGAATCAAATTAAATACTCGGGGTATTGCCACCTTAAGCTCATGATAGCCATACATATTATTATGAGGCAGCTCAATATAATGTTTGTAGGTTGTTCCAGCTCTGCGACTGTACCTAGAAGGATTTATGGTCTTATATTTTGAGTTAAAATAACTCAACAATAAAATGGCTTGAGTATGTAATAAAGTTATAGGCAATACACGATATTTCTTAAAGAAAAAATTGCTGTTTGTTTCACTGTGTAGATAATTGTCAATTGTTTTTAAGAGAGAGACCTGCAGGTTCCTAATTCTGTTGCTATAACATTCGGCTGCCGAGCCCCAAGCTACTATTCCGTACCTCAAAATTGACTCAACTAGAGCTCGGTAAGCGATCACCTGAATTTTTTTGTTGGTGCCTCTAAGACACGACACAGCAAAAGCACAAGATCGCAATTTTCTATATATAAATTCAACATGGTGAGACCACTTAAAGCGATCATCAATATCAATCCCTAAGTATGTCTGTACATTAACTTGGTTCAACGTCGTTACACATGCACAAGTTATGGAATCAAACGATTTCATTTGATTTAGATGCAGACACCTCTGGTCATGAAATTTAATTTTTATATTCACATAATCAACTTTCGGTGGACGAATCACCATTACATTGGTTTTCTTTTCATTTAATATTAGGCCATGATCATGCGCCCACTGAAGAAAACAATAAAATTGAGCATTTAATACTTTTAACCCTTCATCAATATCTTTGCATTGCGTCATAATGACGGTGTCGTCAGCAAATTGAAGAATTTTACAATGTTTAAATATATTCGCCATAGACCGCACGAAGATTAAATAGAGAAGTGGACCTAAAATTGAACCCTGGGGCACACCTGATTGCTGTTTAGCTGCTGTACTCAAAAAATTCTTTAATTTCACAACCAATTTTCTGTCTTTAAAATAATTTTTAAACCAATTTGTCAGTTTAGAACTGACTCCGATGTTGAATAGTTCCGTTATAATGCCGTTGAAGTTCAGTGTGTCAAATGCTTTTTTAAAATCCACATAAATTACTAATACAAAGAAATTTCTGTTCAGGTTACCGTTGACATAGTTTGCAAATTCTTGCAAAAGGTGATTTGTAGACAACCCTTTCCTGAAACCGAATTGCTCACGAGGGATGATATTGTTTGACTCGAGGTAAATTGTTAATCTTGAAGCTATTACTTTTTCAAGTAGTTTTTCCAAACAGCACAAAATAGAAATAGGTCGATAGTTTGAGTAGTTATTTCGGGCACCACTTTTAAAAATTGGCTTTACAATTGCATATAATATAATAACAATATAATAATAATAATAATAATAATAATAATAATAATAATAATAATAATAATAATAATAATAATAATAATAATAATAATCACCTTTATTTTCATTATATAAATTAAATGAGAGACCTAGGTCATCCCATTCACAGAATACAAGAAATTGCGTTACAAATTACAGTTACGGTTACAATACAGTTAGGAACAATTCTTTCAGTTTCATATTCTATTTTAAATGATACAAGCGGTTCGCGCCTCCACTTTTGCGCCTGCCGCGGCCTACGGTCTCGCAGTCACTGCTCATGTCAATCAGGTGGCAGCTCGGCCTACTGCCTCGCAGTCACTGCTCATGTAAATTAATTGTGGTCACACACGCAGCACCAACCGTCGGGATAAACGAAAATTAATGGTAGCGCAGTCTGCCGCTAGATGTCAGTTGATGTCAGTTGGCGATGGTAGCGCCAACTGTCGGCGGTAATGGCAGAGCACGCCATGCATTTGAGCGTGAATTTTCTATCATTTTTTCAAAAAAACATTTTATGCACAAAACCAAATAGTTTTTAGGGCAAGTAACCTGTCCAGTTTCGTTAATCAATTTAACACCTAAAACAAGCCGGAAGGTAGAAATCATCGATAGAAAGGTTTTGCAGAAAATTTATTTTTTAGTCATTTTTCATTAAAGTTTAGTTATTTTTATTTCTTTACCCACAGACGCAAACTATCAAGGGGGCAAGTGACCCCCCGCATTTTATTAACATTAATAACCACCATAATATATCAGAATTTAAAAGAAATCATTGGAGCCGTTTTTGAGTAATAATGTTTTTAGACGTTTTTTTGAAGTTTTTTGAAAATAAAACCCCCCAAATTGAGTTAGCCCAAAATAAAAAAAAATACCTCGAGGTATGATTTTTGGGAAACTACATGCCGAATTTCATTAAAATCGACCGAGTAGTTTGCCCGGAAATCGACGAACAGAGCGACAGAGCGACAGACGGAGCTACAGAGCGACCGACAGACATTTCGTAAAAACCACTTTTTTGGGTTCCTGGGACCTCAAAACGTGTAAATCCGTTGAAATCTCGGAATCGAAAATTTCGACCATCACAAAGCTTTCGTTATACTACGTATAAATTGGAAAGCAAAAACATTCTCCAGTGAACGAAAGTGCTAATGTAAACCATCCTCGAATCTCCTTGAACACACACAACTATATTCATCATAATCGGTCCAGTCATTTGAGAGGAGGGAAATATATATATTAAGATTTGAGATAGCTGCCGTTATTTCGTCCTTTGTGTAAAAACATTTTGGATTAGAAACACTTTGAGTGTGGATTTGAATTGCTTGTAGGGCTGTTCACTGTTCTTTGAAGGATTGGGGTAACACATTCCAAAAGGACTTACTGTTATTAGTCGGGGCCAGTTCCACTTTCTTCCTGTAAGCCAGTTCATTGGAGATTAAGTGTCCGCTCCTTGTTAGGTAACATTAGATGGAACATAGTCACCCACGGATACTTGTTGAAGGGAGGAGGCTTGTGAACTTGTAATAATGTGTAAAACGCCGAGAATAATGAAAAACTAATTTTTGAAGTGAAACTTCTTTATCGACGTAGGAGAAAATCCTAGTAACGCGTCGTATTGGGACTCGATCACGCGGTGGGTAACACGCCATCTTGTTACGCGCATCCTGATTTCTGTACTCATGGATGACGCTCATTTTTGGGCAGATGAAGAAGGCCTATCTCAATTTAAATTAAACCCATGTCTTCGTCTATTCTTCCTCTTTCAGGCCATGCTATATTTGTTGTGATCAAGCATGGGGTTTGGCTTTGGGGGTGTGAAGCGTCAGGGGGTGCGCACGATTTTCAACAAAAATAGGCATCTTTCGGCCGCGTTATTATCTATTTAAAAAAATTCAAATTACTTTCGGGCTTTTACACATTTCTTTCTCTTTCCAGCCATGTATTATGCAAGTGAAATTTAGCAATTTAGGCGTTGTCACGTTGAACTATCGTCTGTAAACCGACTTTACAACCGACTTACAGACAACCAATATAATTAATGAAATGCTATTATAATCTTAGCAACAATAAAGTAAAATAGTTGAATCATTTGTATACATTTTTATAATAATTAAAGCCCTTTGCTTAAAATGTATCTAATTTTTCTTTACTTAGCCAATTTCTGTAAAGTTGTAAATATATTGTTGTAGATCATTTTATTCGAAAAATTATATCATAAGGAAGTTTCACTTCTTACGTGTGTACACAGATACACGCACGCTAATTTTTTTTATTCGAATGACTCCCTTCCGTATCAAAATTCATTGACCAGTTTTGTCTTATCTTGTGCATGTAAATATAATTCAGTTCGTATAATGCTATTTGTACCAAGTTGACTGAAGAAATATTAATGTTTGGGGTGCTCCAATCCCTACATTTCATCAAATTATGGAAAATTAGTAGCTCAACACTCTATTATTGAAACTCATGATTTATTCAAACTATTTATCTACAAATTGAATTGAATAAATCTTTAATTTCGCAGTAAATTTATAATTAATTAAAAATGCTGTATCCATCTTCTGACAAAGTGATGTAACGATAATTTTAAAAGGAGGTTCAGTATCATTTGGCGCCCCTCCCCCATATTTAGAAGTAAATGTTGGAAAAATGGGAAAGCCGTTCTAGCTAACACTCTTTTTCCTGGCACACTACACAACACAACGGCTAGGCCAAAAGTGGATGAGGAAAACAATTATAATTCAGTTCATTGTACAGGTATATATAGGCTACGCAATATTAAATATTATATTCGACACCAGTATAATAAGAAAAGGTTTACTTACCCTGCGGCTGCGGGCTTTCAACTTTGCGAAAATTTGATGCAAAGCCTAGGAAAATTAAAATAATAATAATAGACCCTAAATTGTGGGCTTACGTGAAATTTCAACTTTTCAAGCGAAGCCTTATTAATAAAATTGCAAGCAGCTGGTGCCCTACGGAGGAAAATTAAAAAAATAGGCTTGAAATAATCGAAATTAGAGAATATAGAAATACTGGGCTTGGCGGGATTCGAACCAACGATCTACGCCTAACCTCCGGTTATAACGTCTTCAACCAAAGTTTATTTAATGTCAGAGTTATATACTCCATATAATACTGCAATAGAATAGGATCGAAATAGTGGGTTTTACGTATTTTGATTTTTGACAACAGCACTATTAAAAGAAAAAAAGTCCAGGAGATTCCCCCGGAATTTTAGCAAGAAAGGTTAGAAGCTACAGACGAAGACTTTATTACCAAACTAATAATAAGGATTGAATATGTAGGCACATAATACTGGGTTTCTACAAATGGTCGGGGCTTTAAGTGGTAGCCATTGTCGCTTGTAAATAGTTCACAATGAAATCCCGATAATTAAAGCATATTTTCCCATTTTTACGTGAGTGGCCGAAATTTTCGATTTCGGGATTTCAGTGAATTTACACGTACCAAGAACTCAAAAAGTGTTTCTTACGAAATTTCTGTCAGTCGGTCTGTCTGCCCAATATTGACTATGATATGATGCAACCGTCCCAACGATCAATTCCGCGCTTTGGAATAGGGAAACTCGAAATTTAAACCTTAATCTAAATTTAATTTTAGGACAATTTTTTACGATGTAACTATTACAGTACCTATACTCATTGATAAATATAATAAGAAGCATTCGTACCGGTTCCTTATTATTAAGGTTTTTGATACAATTAATAAAGAACCGGTCCAAGTTTACTCGAACATGCTTTCCAATTTATCAATTAGTAGATAGAGATAATGAGTTATTTCATGGTAATAATTTAATAATAATGGCACGATACGCACGCAATGTGAATTTTATATGATTTCCTCAAAAAATAATTTTTTGCACAAAACCAAATATTTTTTTTGGGAAAGCAACCTATTAAGGTTTGTTACTCTATTTAACACCTAAAACATATACCTGAAGGTAGAAATCATCGATAGAAAGGCTCCACAGAAAATTGTTTTCAGTCATTTTTCATGAAATTTGACTTTTTTTATTTTTTTACCCTCCAAAGAAAACTATCAAGGGGCAAGCGACTCACTGCATTTTGTTAACATTAATAACGACTATAATATATGTGAATGAATTTAAAAGAAATCGTTGCGGCCATTTTTGAGAAATAATTTTTAGACGTTTTCTTCGTGGTTTTTGAGAATAAAACCCCCCACATTGAGTTAGCCCAAAATAAAAATAAATTCTGCCGAGGGTTGATTTTTGTTAATCTACATGCCAAATTTCATCTAAATCCACCGGGTAGTTTTCCCGGAAATCGATGAAAAGACAGACAGAGCGACAGACAGAGCGACTGACAGAGCGACAGACAGAGCGACAGACAGACAAAAACCACTTTTTTGGGTTGTGTAAATTTTGACCATCACAAAGCTTTCCTTATACTGCGTATAAATTGGAAAGCAAAAATTACTGTCACATACATTCCCTGTCACTGCGCGTATTTGGTACAAGCTGGAATTTTCCCATGAAATAACGAACCTAGAGTCATAAATGAGAGTAGAAAAAGCAGAAGAAAGTCTCCTCTATTTTTAGTTTTCGAAGAAGTCGTGAAAAATGCAAGGTAAGCTTAGGTGATAATAGGAACATGCTTCATTCTACCCAACCGTGCCCATCCAATCAAAACATTATAGAGAGTTAGGGTTTAAACGCCACACTCAACGACTGGAAGGTCCGGGACCACCCAGCGCAAAAAACATTGGGGTTTGACGTCATTTTTCTATGAAATTTTATACGAAAGAGGCTCATTGCTTTTCAAAGCGCTGTTGAAAAGAGACGATTTATTATTATTATTATCCAATATTAACTAATATTAACCAATATGGTTTTCAAATAAAAAAAAGTGCGGAGATGTGTCTAACCGATTTTACTGAGTACATTAACAAGTCACTACATTCAAATAACCAAGCATTCGTCTTGTTTGTAGATTTTTCGAATGCCTTCCTTCCCCATAACAACATAATTACAAGCTTACGTGAAATAGGAGTGAAAGGGATTGAACTCGAAAGGTTTCGAGATTATTTGTGAAATAGAAAAGCGACGGTGTTGAATGAGAAGACTGGAAAACTGAAAGCATGGGAGTCCGGTGTGGCTCAGGGTAGTATAATCGGACCCCTATTATATATACTTACCACCAACTCAATACGAAAACGTCTAGGAGCAGAATTATTTATGTTTGCTGATGACATTGCCATAGTAATAGTAAGCGACAGTGCAGAAGAAGCATCAAAAGAAATGAACTAAACAATAAGAAAACTGAAGAAACTAACACACGATGTGGGTGTCACGATAAACTGCAATAAAACAAAAATTGTTCACATGCGAAACAGGGGACCGGTTTGTAAGAGGAAAAAATTAATTTTCCACGCTCATTACTGTCTTCACCAAACAAACTCAAAAAACTGTGACTGTGTTGAAGAAATAGAGATTAAGGATGAGCATAAATACCTTGGGTTAATATTGGACAGTAGACTAACATGCCAGAATCAAATTGATTACATATACAAAAAAATGAGGTCAGCCTTCCACTGAAAACCCTAAAAATGATTTACCATACATTAATAGAATCGGTATTAAATAATGGAATACATACTTGGGGGAGGGATAGCAACAGCTATTTCACAAAAATACAAAATAAAATAGTAAAAAACATGCTATCTAACAAATTAAATTTAAAATTTAAAAATATAGACGAAAAATGCAGACATTGCACGTTTTTTTTTTTTTTTTTTTTTTTCTGTAGAAAAGTTGTCCATTGGATAATAGGCCTACCCCAATGCGAGTAGTCTTGAACATTTGTTGCTTATCGTACGCCCACAAACTGCAAGAAAGTTATATTGATCATACTGATATTGATATACTTATAATGATATTATACTGACTTTATGACTCAATGCAGATTTTAAGATATCTTATCTATAGCGCCCGGCGCAGTGCAGTCTTGAACTGGTACCTTTCGTTTCATAGTGCATTTTTTGGAACGGACTGGACTGGACAGAGCCATAATATTTGCACTGCTGTCTAGTGCCTGTGGTTGGTAATTAACTGTGAATATATGATGTGATGTGATGTTTGCATTTGTAAAGCGCATTATTTCAAATGAACCCACATTTCACAGCCATCCGCTGATTGGGCTTGCCAAATACCAATAATTCACCAGTGGTATTTTTAAATTTACATAATTTCAGTTGCATCTATAAAAATCATTATTTTCTTTTTATCGATTTGACGAAATTTTGAGTACCTACAGTACATAGTTATTTAAACATTTAAAGTTAATGACAAAATAAAAGTTCCAAATTTCATAGCTGCAACTTGAGAAATCTAATAAGAGAATCTAAGCTAAGAACTACAAGTTGGAAGAATCTTGGAGTGGGAAGTTGAAGGTCAGAGTTGGATAAAAGTAAAATTAATCAGGCTGGGACTTGGGAGATATATCCGCCCAGCAGTTATTGCTACTTACCGGGAAATCATGGGGCTAAGGCCTGTTGCTGACCACAATATCCCAAATATAGTATCAAAAAAGAGCAAGTTCTGCCTGTCAGCAACCAACAACAGAAACCAGCAGATTGTATTCAACGTTCAAATCATCTCTTAATGGTTCCCTGTACCTCAGAGCATATTTTAAGAAATTTCCACTGGGTGGCAGAAATTGAAATCCTATTCTATATAATGAACTTCAACTAGAAGTTTTTCGTAGTTTCATCAGTTCCATTTTGTATTGATTGAGGTTTTAAAATTATCAACTACGAAGTAACACGAGAGAAAACGCATGATATTCACAACAAAGCGGACTTTTGACTATTTTTTTCCAATTTCTAGTTTTGGAATTTGAAATTTGTACCCAATTTGTGTGGGGCAATATGCCCAAAAGTAGGGGGCACAATCACCTCACTGGGGGGTACGCTTACCCCAATAGGGCTTCCATAAGATATGCTCTACTGTGCCTCCCATTTTCATATTAACAAGAGTCCACAGGACACTCTGTACAAAAACGTATTATATTTGTAGCAGCAGTCAGGTCCTAACCAAGACAATACCCATTCCATTTGTCAGAAAGATAAATTTAATACAATACAGCCGGCACCGTTAAATTAAGAAGCAGGCTCTGACAGGTCGTAACTTTTTCTTAGCAAAGTGCGGTAAGTTTTTGCTGCGGTCATTTGTCTCTATTAACAGGGATGTTATCTCCCCTCACTTCCAGCTAAGGCAACCAACTAAGCATTCTCACTTTCGTTCTAGTGGCGCGGCCGTAGAAATTTAATCATGGATATTGTTCCAAATACTGTTAAATGTCCCAAATTACCGCTATACTTTGGGATAGGGCGTTCCCGGTGCCAGTTGCCAGTTTTTAAGATTGGTGGTAAAACTAATAAAGGAGCAATTAGAGATGGTACGAAAACGTAATTACATTTAAAATAAAATTAAGAATTTTCATAAAACTGCTGTAATAGAAAACGAGGAGGAACTGTTAATGAATTTTCCTAATGCCAAATCGTGTCCTCCAAAATTTGCCATTGAGACTGAGCCTTGGAGCCGGAGAGCGTGTGGTCCGCAATGAAGGTGAAATGAAATGATCGTTTAACTGGACTCATATCGATGGGGGATAGGGAGGGGGGGGGGGGGCGAGGGGCGGCAGAGCTGTCGCTGACAGATGGACGGCGGGCCTGGCTATGACAGCTATGCCCGTTAAAAAGGGCTACTGTAAGGGCGACAACGTGACCAAGTGGCTATTAACCGCAGTATGGCAAAGTGAGTGACAGCAGGCATGTGCGCTCAGCAGAATAGGCCTACAGTATTTTAAAATAAAAAGACAATATTGACAAATACTTAGTGGTCCTACAATTTTTGGTAGGCCGAAGGCGCATGGGTAATAGGTTCCTTGACAGTTGTAACAAAAGATGGGTGCATGTACTTATGTAGGCCTACGCGCGTGAGTTATTACTATTTGGCATAATTTAAAAATAGTTTTTAATTGCATGCAAATAATTAATTACAATAAAATAATAAAATTTTGTAAACATTAAATAACTAATAATACATATTTAACATTAATAATTTAATAATATTTAGTGTCAATTATATTAAATAAAAATATTTTTATTTATATTAAGAAATAACACGTACGGTCGTACGGATAGTTAACCTCAATTATATTGGAGCACTTGAAAAAGTATATAAGCCCAAGTTTTTTCACTAATATTCACGAATAGTAAATAATATCAATCAAAATATTCAATTTAAATCACTACTGAATATAATTTATTAGCACATATATAATTCGCACTTGTATGAAAGTAAAACACGTGTTGTGAATGTAGAAACTAGAAACATGTTGATAAATATTATAAATATGAAAACAGTAACTCACCATACACCCGGGTATTGTCATCCGCCATTTTGTATCCTATAATTCCTATAGCCTATGGTAAGAATTGTAAGAAAGTAAAAGATTGAAAAGAACTAAAACACGTTTAGTATTTTTTTTATTAAACACTTGCCTATTTGGTAGATAGTTTTTTTAAAATAATAATAAATAACTATCAATTTCTAAAAATAAATCGGTAAACACCCAATGCTTTGCTTATAGACCAGACTTAAAATGGATACAAAATGGCGGATGACAATACCTGTCTAGAAAACAGTGATCAGAGGTGACGAGTGTACCAACATGCGCGACTAATATCGAGGTTCTATTTCTATTTTGTTGGCAGCTTCATTCTGTGAATTTTTTTCTTACAGATGCGCGCTCATAATTTTTTTCATAACGCGCCTAATGAAGTATACCTTCAATAAAATATAAAATAAGCTAGATAATGTAGCCTAGGAGAGTATTTATTATTTATTTTGAAGGAATTTTATGGATCCAGGCTTACTTATAGTGTCCATAGTCCATAGCATGTCCATAGGTTCCTTGTCTAATGCCAATGACCCCATGGGTCTCAGGCAATATTGCTTTCCAATTTATACATAGGCCTAGTATAAGGAAAGCTTTGTGATGGTCGAAATTTTCGATTCCGAGATTTCAACGGATTTACACGTTTTGTGGTCCCAGGAACCCAAAAAAGTGTTTTTTACGAAATGTCTGTCTGTATGTCGCTCTGTCGCTCGGTCTGTTCATCGATTTCCAGGCAAACCACTCGGTCGATTTTGATATTTGGCATGATAAGGTTCACAAAAACCATACCTCGGGACAATTTTTTTTTTATTTGGGGCTAACTCAATTTGGAGGGTTTTATTCTCAAAAAATTCCAAAAAAACGTCTAAAAAAATCATTTCACAAAACGGCTCCAACGATTTCTTTTAAATTCTCATATGTTGCAGTCGTTATTAATGTTGGCAAATTGCGTGAGGTCGCTTGCCGCTTGATAGTTTGCTTCTGGGGGTAAAAAAATAAAAATAACTAAATTTTAATGAAAAACAACTAAAAAATAATTTTTCTGCGAAACCTTTCAATCGATGATTTCTACGTTCAGGCATGTTTAAGGTGTTAACTTGAGTAACGAAACCTGATAGGTTGCCTTCCCAAAAAAATATTTGGTTTTGCACAAATTATTTTTTGAAAAAATGATAGAAAATTCGCGCTCAAATGCATTGCGTGCCCTGCCATTATTGCTGTGTGGTAATTAATGTGTTGGTCTGACCTATCTAGAATTTATCTCACTTCCAGTGACGTCAGGTGGACAACCCCCCCCCCCCCCCCGAGATATCGGAAATTTAACCACTGGAAAATTATATACCATGAAATTACTCATATTCTCTATCTACTAATTTTGATAAATTGGAGAGCATGTTCGAGTAAACTCGGACCGGTTCTTTCCATTTTTTGTAAATGAATTTTTATTAGCCATTTGCATTCTGGTATACGTTCTCGATATCAACCTACACTGACTACAAGCGATAATGGCCAAACTGAGACAAGCTTACCATTGGCGCAAGGAAACAGGCGAAAACATGAATTTACCAAGTGCAGGGTCTAGAGAGATAAAGTCGGTCCCCAAATAATTTGAACTCAATTGCTTTCCAATTTATACGTAGTATAAGGAAAGCTTTGTGATGCTCGAAATTTTCGATTCCGAGATTTCAACGGATTTACACGTTTTGAGGTCCCAGGAACCCAAAAAAGTGGTTTTTACAAAATGTCTGTCTGTCGGTCTGTCTGTCTGTTCGTCGATTTACGGGCAAACTACTCAGTGGATTTGAGTGAAATTTGGCATGTAGGTTCACAAAAATCATACCTCGGGACCATTTTTTTTTTTTGGGCTAACTCAATTTGGGGGGGTTTTATTTTCAAAAAACTCCAAAAAAACGTCTAGAAAAATTATTTCTCAAAAACGGCTCCAACGATTTCTTTTAAATTCTCGTAGATTGTAGCCGTTATTAATGTTGACAAAATGCGGGGGGTCGCTTGCCCCTTGATAGTTTGCTTCTGGGGGTAAAAAAATAAAAATAACTAAATTTTAATGAAAAAATGACTAACAAATGCGAAACCTTTCTATCGATGATTTCTACCTTCAAGCATGTTTTAGGTGTTAAATTGAGTAACAAAACCGGATAGGTTGCTTTCCCAAAAAAATATTTGGTTTTGCCCAAAAAATTATTTTTTGAAAAAAATGATAGAAAATTCGCGTTCAAATGCATTGCATGCCCTGCCATTATTGCTGTGTGGTAATTAATGTGTTTGTTTGACATATCGAGAATTTACCTCACTTCCAGTGACGTCAGGTGGACAACCGCCCCCCCCCCCGAGATATCGGAAATTTAACCATAGGAGAAATATTTGCCATAAAATTACTAATTTTCTCTATCTAATAATTTTGATAAATTGGAAAGCATGTTCGAGTGAACTCGGACCGGTTCTTAAATATTGTATTACTTTAATTACGTGCTAATATTTATTTTTAAGATTATACGATATAATAAAAGCACAATTACCTACATAATTTGCAAACTAAAATGTAGAGGTGCCGGTAGGGGGATCTATATTGTCTGATGATGGTGTCGACCACCGAAACAGCCGTTAGTGAAATTAGTGCAAAGTTGTTTTATTAGTTTTATTGCTTTCCAATTTATGCGTAGCGTAAGGAAAGCTTTGTGATGGTCGAAATTTTCGATTCCGAGATTTCAACGGATTTACACGTTTTGTGGTCCCAGGAACCCAAAAAAGTGTTTTTTACGAAATGTCTGTCTGTATGTCGCTCTGTCGCTCGGTCTGTTCATCGATTTCCAGGCAAACCACTCAGTCGATATTCATGACATTTTGCATGTAGGTTAAGGAAAATCATACCTCGGGACAATTTTTTTTTAATTTGGGGCTTACTCATTTTGGGGGGTTTTATTCTCAAAAAACTCCAAAAAAACGTCTAAAAAAATTATTTCTCAAAAACGGCTCCAACGATTTCTTTTAAACTCACATATATTGTAGTCGTTATTAATTTTAACGAAATGCGGGGGGTCGCTTGCCCCTTGATAGGTTGCTTCTGGGGGTAAAAGAATAAAAATAACTAAATTTTAATGAAAAATAACTAAAAAATAATGTTTCTGCGAAGCCTTTCCATCGATGGTTTCTACCTTCAGGCATGTTTTAGGTGTTAAATTTAGTAACGAAACCGGACAGGTTGCTTTCCCAGAAAATCATTTGGTTTTGTAAAAAAAATGTTTTTTTGAAAAAATGATTGAAAATTCACGCTCAAATGCATTGCGTGCCCTGCCATTATTGCTGTGTGGTAATTAATGTGTTGGCCTGACCTATCTAGAATTTACCTCACCTCCAGTGACGTCAGGTGGGCAACCCCCCCCCCCCCCCTCGAGGTATCGGAAATTTAACCATAGGAAAATTATTTACCGTGAAATTACTCATTTTCGCTATCTACTAATTTTGATAAATTGGAAAGCATGTTCGAGTAAACTCGGACCGGTTCTTTTTATTTGCACTGATCCTGCAAACATGCCCAAGAGTTATTTTCCTGGCAGATTGCCAAGGCTACACTCCCTGGCACCTGACGCTACCGTATACCTGACAAACATGCATCTCCAGCTGTAAATGATGTCAGCAATGTTTTACTGGATGTTAGTTTATCTATGCTAATACTTGACCAGTGTAAAGTATGATGACTTCAACGTTCTTATATATGTACAGATGCATGTACAACCGCACAACTAATAATAAATGTTGTTATTTCGTCAGTGTCGGCGAGCCGTCACTCAGCAAAACCAATTTCCCACAGCACAACTTGAAAAATAATTGGCGCCCTATCGAAAGCTGTCAGTTGGTGGGGGACCTCCCATGTCGTGCGCCATTGTCGAGACGTGTCATTACCTGTCAAATTACCCCCGTACAAACAAACAGGCCGACAAGTTTTGAAATTGAGACAGTGCTGTATCCGCACAAAAATATTCCATCTGCTGCTGAGCTTTAATGCCCCACGGATATTCATTTAAAATTCTACCGGAAATGAGAGCTATTTTTAACCCGCCCCCGCTTCCTTGGCAAATTCAATATTTTGATTTCGGATTTGACGATTCTGTTTATATTTCTAAAATGTATGAAATTACTGTTGTTGTTGTTGTTATTGTTACTGAGTACTGGAAATGGCTCATAGCTATGTTGTATTGAGGATGGGAAATAAAAATGTCTCGAATATATATCTTGGTAGGGCTGAGCTGCAGGCTACTGGCGGGGCCGCAGGTGGCGGATAGCAAAAAGGCCACCAGATGTGGTGGCTAGCTGCGAATAAGCAGTCCCCGACCAAGCAGGGGCATAATCGGAGGGTGTGCTGGCATGCATGCCTGGTGGTGCATGCTTGTCTAGTAACAACCACAGTAGCAATAAAATCGGTCTGAAAGCAGAATTCCAAACGTTTCGTCAACATTTTCAGTGGAACTACGTTGGTTTCTATTTTTGTATCTCGGAGGTTCAGTAGCTCAGCAGTCGAGGCGGTCAGTAGCACCTTCCAGATCAACCACAGCCCATCAGCCCGGGTTCTGCTGCTTCGTAATTTGACTCTGGCCGCAATAACCATTTATTTGTAAGCAGAATAGTCTACTTGACAATTTTCGGAAACCTATTTTAATGCATTAGTACTTAGATTTATTTAATACCCCTTTAAATTTTTTTCCCTAAAAAACATACTGTATGTGGTTGGGCAAATAATTCTAAAAAGGGTGTTAAGTGACTGTGGAATGCGACGTCATCTGTTGCAGCCGCGGTTAAGCCGCCAGTGGGGACGACGTTTCATGTAGGTGGGTACTAGGTACCACTGGTAGGTAGTTATGTAATTTTGTGATTATTCTACCCCGTCACCGTCCCTGGTGGGGAGGGGCATATCATAATGTGATAGAGAAGCTGAATGCAGTTCAAAGAAAAATCCTAAAAATTATATTCTACAGAGTAGACAACAGACACCCAACAAAAGAACTGTTCCAAACAGCTGAAGTGTTTTCGATCGGACAGTTATTTATAAAAGAATCAATAATTGAAATACAAAAAAATAGACACATAACACCCCTATGATACAAAAAGGCAATAGACACGCCCACTTCAGCAGCAACGTGCAAGAACCACACTAATACAACACCAAACGCAATACGTGGGAATCAAACATTACAACAGATCAAACATAAATTTAAAAGCAATCAAAAACATGACAGCATTCAAAAACGACTAAAAACATGGGTAAAACATAACATAGATACATAAGATGGGCAACAAATAAATACCGTAACACACAGAATATCTCCATATAACACTATAACACTTTACACTCACTGTAACAGAATACACTGACATCATGAGAAAATGCATAAACCGCACACGGATTAGTCCTGCGGTAAGTAAAAAAAAAAATATATATATAACCTCTAGCCTCTCTGTATAACACTTTTTTGTATTTTTTTTTCATTTTTCATTATATACTGCATTCGTATTATCCTTCCACCCATGTCATTTATAAAAAAAATTACAATTATTTTCATGCAAAAAAAACATATTGTATATTATTTTTGTTAACCATAGGCTACCTAGCATATTTCATATTTTATTGTTACAACTGCCTATATACGATGTACAATAGTAAAAATGAGATGGTGAACCAAAGCGTACAGTTGGACTTAAAAGCTTCAACGTCTGGGTCTTTGCTGGCCCATAAAACCGAAAACTTTACACGCGTTTCATTGGGCCTAAATAACGCAGCCATAAAAACACAGTCTGTACCATTTTTCACGCAATGTCACGTTGATATACGCACGACATTGATTTACTACGACAACTTTTTATAATAAAACACTCGTGACATAACCATGCGGCAAAATGAATTTAAATTGACGTCGGCAAAATAGAGGGGAATTGATGTTGTACATAAAACCACTCTCCCTGTTGACTCGCATGGCAAATTTCTTTGCAACGTCATCAGTTAGGGCGCGTGTTAAACCTAGATTTATCACAATCCTCTACCTGTCATCTACACAAAAAAGAATGAAATATAGACTCTGGAAGGGGACGCCCACATATATCCAGGGAAAAGGTGAACCCGTTGCTAAATTTTATCTTGGCCATAAAGGGAAATGTCGTACGCTTGCTAAGGATCAGATTATTTCTTTTGTAATATTTTTTGTGAAAGCGACATGGTAGCTACAGCTTTTATTATGTAAATAGATGGTTGCAAATTCCAAAGGGGTTGGATCAAAGTAAGCTATGATGTTGGAAATCGAAGATTCAAGGAAAATACTTAGTTAGATACACTCGTCTGACTGTCACTCAGCTATTCTAGTACTATAATTATTAAGGCACTATATACCCGGGTATTGTCATCCGCCATTTTGTATCCTATAATTCCTAGGCCTATATGGTAATTATTGTAAGAAAGATTGAAAATAACTAAAACACTTTATAGTATTTTTTTATTAAACACTTCCTTAATTGGTAGAACGCTTCTTTAAATAATAACAAATAAATAACGATAAATTTCTAAAAATAAATCGGTAAACACCCAATGCTTTGCTTATAGACCAGACTTAAAATGGATACAACATGGCGGATGACAATACCTGTCTAATATAGAGCCCTAATAATTATACAACATTCCTTCACTTTTCGATTTTGAGGGGTTAACCCCAACATTTTTGACAAAACACCATAAAAAAGGATGCACTTAGAATTATGGGCCAGATAGGCATGGGCCCCAATATATTATTATATTGACCTTAATGACGTTTAATGGACCTACGCCAACTTATAGTGGCCCATAGGTACCTTGTCCAATGCCAACGGCCCCATGGATTTCGGTCATTATTGCATTCCAATTTATACGTAGTATAACGAAAGCTTTGTGACGGTCGAAATTTTCGATTCCGAGATTTCAACGGATTTACACGTTTTGAGGTCCCAGGATCCCAAAAAAGTGGTTTTTACGAAATGTCTGTCTGTCGCTCTGTCTGTCGCTCTGTCGCTCTGTCACTCTGTCGCTCTGTCGGTCTGTCTGTTCGTCGATTTACCGGGCAAACTACTAAGTCGATTTTGATGAAATTCTGCATGTAGGTTCACAAAAATCATACCTCGGGTTAATTTTTTATTTTGGGCTACCTCAATTTTGGGGGGTTTTATATTCAAAAAATCTAAAAAAAAAAAACGTCTAAAAAAATTATTTATCCAAAACGGCTCCAACGATTACTTTTAAATTCACATATATTGTAGTCGTTATTAATGCTGACAAAATGCGTGGGGTCACTTGCCCCTTGATAGTTTGCTTCTGGGGGTAAAAAAATAAAGATAACTAAATTTTAATGAAAAATGACAAAAAAAATAATTTTTCTGTGAAACCTTTCCATCGATGATTTCTACCTTCAGGCATGTATTAGGTGTTAAATTGAGTAACGAAACCGGACAGGTTGCTTTCCCAGAAAAGTATTTGGTTTTGTAGAAAAAATTATTTTTTGAGAAAATGATAGAAAATTCACGATGAAATGCATTGCGCGCCCTGCTAGTATTGTTGAGTGATAATGTGTTGGTCTGACCCATCTAGAATTTACGTCACCTCTAGTGACATCAGGTGGACAACACCACACCACCCCCCCCCCCCCCCGAGATATCGGGCATTTAACCATAGGAAAATTATTTACCATGAAATTACTCATTTTCTCTATCTACTAATTTTGATAAATTGGGAAGCATGTTCGAGTAAACTCCGACCGGTTCTTCTTTATATTGTTCCCGTATGAATTTTTGGCCATTTGCAAACTGGTATACGTCCTCAATGTCACCCTACATAGGCTACAAGTGATAATGGACAAGCTGAGACAAGCTTACCAACGCAATCTAACAGGCAAAAGCAATACATATACGAGTCGCAGATGAGCACCAAACGCACGCATCCTATTTGACTACTAGAATAGGGACATTCACTGTTTGCAGTTTCATGATGTCTAATTGCGTTCGTTGGCCGAAGCCGTCAAGCTGACACTACCCCCCCCCCCCCCGTAATTTTGAAAATACTAACGCGTATATTAACCGAAAACGACAACAGTTTATGACAGCCTAATAAAATTGGTCGCATGTAAACGACACGACATGGCACGACTGTTTCCTTTAAAATTTATGCACCTTAACAAAAGTTAAGTAAAGTTTTACTGTTAAACGCATACATAAGACTTTACTTTGTACGTTATGCAAATTACCTAACATTCCCGTTACATTAGTTTATGCGTTGCTCATTTAAGTACAAGGAAGTAAGTTTTACAGGATTTCTCTTCTTGTTCTTAAGCGTAGTCCGTTTATAACTTAATATAGTCCGTCCATATGTTTTACGACCATAGAAAGCGCCCTTGGCCCCTTGTGCCACGATTAAAACAACCACATTATTATTACTTGACCACTCATTACTCGTAGGGGCCCCTCCAAGTTGTGAGAGGCCAATTGACAATATGGTTGTTTAGAGCGCGTAACAAGGACGAATCCTGTGACCTTGAAATAGATGAACGATTCACATTCCAAGTAGTGAAAGGGGTGTCCACGTCTGCCCTTTTTTGCTTTCCTATTTCTTCGTTGGTATTAAAGGAGAGCTTTAATTATGCTCGTCACTCAAAATGTTGAAATGTTCTATTTTGAAATTTAAACTAAATTTGAAGTTTCTCGGTTCCAGGATTTCAAAAAGAATACCCTCTAGAGAGACCACCGAGCTACCTGTCTCCAATTAAATTGATCTTCGTGGTGAAATCTAACCCTTGCTGCATTCAAAATGCATAGAACCCTAACATTTCAGGCCTATTTAAAAAAAAAAATATGTCCCCGGGTGTCACCATGCGTTCTATACACACGAACCTTCGTCTGTTAAACATAACATGGGTTAATTGTAAGAGTGGGCAGAAAGGCCCAAATTACCCATATGGAAAATTAAGACAATTTTCTTTCTTTCTGTCTTTCTTTCTTTCAACTGTAAAACCTGCCCCAGCACTGTTTTGCGCTTTTCTGGTCAAAACGGGTCTTCCTGTTTGCAGTTATATAAATCTTCGTCGGTTCAATCTAAATCTCACTGCACTCAAAATGCGTAACACCCCACTTTTATTTATCAATGTTTTTCACTGAGATATGCACCTGCCCCCCCCCCTTTACATGACGTGTACTAGTTCGTTATACTTGAAACTTGAATGTTGAACACATTATAGGCTATAATTTTACTACATAATAATTGTACTATTTGTACTAATATATTCTCTCTCAAATACGTTCGCCTGCCGAAATCGGACAATGTTCTACAACAGGAAATATAATGTACCCCTACGAGAATTTATTCACCATGGATGGTCATAGCCACTCCTCATTCACCATTTTAATATATAAATAGGAAAGCATGTAGTGGTAGTAAGCAGTAATTGTAAGGGAGTATTTCGAAGCTAAATTCCAATATTTTTGGGTAATCCATGATGTTTTCCCTTAAACTCATACAAACAATTCCTATGAAAGTTGAGAACTAACTAGAAACTAGATAGGTGTACTAGTATGAGTTAAACCAACTGGGCAAATTTTAAAAGCATTAATACCAAAAAACTAAAATTATATTTACCTACTTTGCACCTAGTCTATATTGCTTAAGACCAAAATCACATTGGCGTAAATAAGGGGTCCTGGGTGGGCTAAGCCCCCCAGGGGCACCCGTAGCCCACACCCCAGGATTTCTGGTGAAAAAGACGTTATGGAGGAGAAAGGCATAGCATCTAAAAGAACCAGTCCGAGTTTACTCGAACATGCTTTCCAATTTATCAATTAGTAGTTAGAGAAAATTAGTAATTTCGTGGTAAATAATTTTCCTATGGCTAAATTTTCGATATCTGGGGGGGGGGGGTTGTCTACCTGACGTCACTGGAGGTGAGGTAAATTCTAGAAAGGTCAGACCAACACATTACCACACAGTAATAATGGCAGGGCACGCAATGCATTTGACCCTGAATTTTTTATCATTTTTTCAAAAAAAAATTTTTTCCACAAAACCAGAAAGTTTTTTGCGAAAGCAACCTGTCCGGCTTCGTTACTCAATTTAACACCTAAAACATGCCTGAAGGTAGAAATCACCGATCGAAAGGTTTAGCAGATAAATTATCTTTTAGTAATTTTTAATGAAAATTGAGATTTTTTATTTTTTTACCCCCAGAAGCAAACTATCAAGGGGCAAGCGACCCCATGCATTTTGTTAACAAACATTAATAACGACTGCAATATATGTGAATTTAAAAGAAATCGTAGGAGCCGTTTTTGAGAAATAATGTTTTTAGACGTTTTTTGGAGTTTTTTGAGAATAAAACCCCCCCAAATTGAGTTAGCCCAAAAAAAAAATTGTCTCGAGGTATGATTTGTGTGATCCTATATGCCAAATTTCATCAAAATCGACCGAGTAGTTTGCCCGGAAATCGACGCACAGACAGACAGACAGACATTTCGTAAAAACCACTTTTTTTGGTCCTGAGACCTCAAAACGTGTAAATCCGTTGAAATCTCGGAATCGAAAATTTCGATCATCACAAAGCCCGGAACTCCCCCCCCCCCTTCCCCTTCTTTGTCACTTCACTGAATGAGTCATGAATCAAGGTCTATGGGTCCTAAAGCCCCCCCCCCCCCGAGAAATTTTGGGTTTGGGAATTTACGCTAATCCAAAATCATATTTCATTCAGCTTAGTGAATTAATTTT
Organism: Psococerastis gibbosa; assembly: GCA_963971405.1. Lineage (NCBI taxonomy): Eukaryota > Metazoa > Arthropoda > Insecta > Psocodea > Psocidae > Psococerastis > Psococerastis gibbosa. Next base: position 21,867,209 of record OZ020492.1, on the reverse strand, counting down.
TTCGCACAAGTTTTGACGGCTTTGGTGTGAGATTGCAACGTTCAGGTCATATTATTTGTAAATGTCCTTTAATAAATCTAGCGCAAAATAATGAGACTTTCTCATTTGCCAACGTTTAGAGACTGAAACGTTTCAACTGCAAAAACTAGATTTTATAAGGAATCGAGGTCGAGTAACATGCTAGCAGACGTGGAGCAAATGTGCTAAGACCATTATAAATCTACAGGAACGCGTGGTAAATCTTTATTACCTTTTCGATAGCTTACAGTCTATAACTCCTGTCACGGCCAAATCCCAACAACAACAACAATATCCTGACAGCGAAGATATGTGGCAGCCGGAAATTGTTTTGTATAAGAAGCTTACCACATAAATAATTATTAGTCCGCACAACGGCAAGTTTTTGCTTCCCCACACTGAAACTGACTCCCTTCGGCTTTCCTGCTGATTGTTCCGACTGCTAGCCTCACTTACACCATACCCGTCCGTTACTTAACCCATACTTTATAGGGTGAACTTGTTGGAAACTAGAGAAACCAACAATGATCGGAAACGGGATTTGGTGTTGTGGTCAGCGTACCACACCGATCTTGGACGTTCACAAGGAAAAATGAAAATGGATGGGAATAATCTCCGGCAGAAATGCCAAAGAATACAATAAGAACTAATGCCGAACTGGAGGCAATATATTACCCATTATGAATGGCATACAATAAAAGAAGGCAGAATGAGATGGCTGGGCCATGTCGAGAGAATGGATGGAAAGTGGTAAGCAATGCTCCACGTAGCGAGAAGATTTGGAGGGTAACGTCCATGGATGGTGAGCAAACTTTATGTCCGCAACACACGAATGGCTGATTCGTATAATCGCAGTTATTAACGAACTGTAAACAGCCAGATAAATTGAATGGGCAGAAGCAATTTCATTTTGGTTAACAATACTAGTGCAACCTTTTCCAACTACACTCCTACCGCGTTGAAAGATGTAAACGGCCGCTTTTACTTTAGAGTAGTTATCATTTACCTGCACCCTGAGAAATGTATGTAGGCTAGATGCGAAATATGTAGGTCGCTTTAAAGGCAGCTAGTTGGAAATTAACTTGTCGGCCCCACCTTCCCCTAAACTAGTTAGCTCGTATTGAAAGCGCCCGTGAAAGCTTAAGAAGGCTATTTGCGGGCCAAGATCTCTTGAGGGAGCCACAGTATTATTCAAATTGCGAATCTCAGACTTGATCCCTGGGGAGAAAGGGGTATTATGGCCAGAAGGGGGGGGGGGAGATGGTCTCCTCATTTCTCTGATGGGGCTTTCTTCATGTCTTTTCTTTCGGAACCCTCCTCACCTCGCCGGCTTTTCCCCTAGTAAGAACCTTCTGTGAGTTTGTCGAATTTTCTGGCCTTTACAACATTTGCTAACTAGTTCTATGGATCATAGAGGTGAAACTTAGTTTCGAAAAGCTTCCAACTTCACTTTGACAGCTGGCTTTCTCAAAACTTCAGACTGAAAAAAAAGTTATTTTGCAGTAGCATTAAATTGTTGTAAATTGTTAGTGTGAATAATTAACTTAATGCGAAGCAAGGGCGGAGGGCGGGGGGGGGGGGTAAGGGGTCTGGACCTCCCCCCAAAATTAAATGAACTTACACTAGATAATATGGGTTTACAGTGGGAATTAAAAATAATGATGTTTCTTAATGTTATAATCCACTGAATCTGCTGATTCCCCCTAAATTGGAGGCAAAATCCGCCCTTGATGGGAAGTGTAAGATAATAAGCACGGTGACCTATTGTGGTTAAGACCTAGGCATTGGTGGAGGGTCTTTCCTCACAACCACGGCTCTATTTGGTATATTGTGGTCAGGAACATCCAAAGATAACAATTAAGAATAATTACGGTTTTAAGATAGAACTCATATTTTTAGGCTAGATAAGACTAGGTCTATGTATAAAGTATAGTACAAGCCATAGCAGTGTGGCACCAGTTATTTCACTTTTGAGAGCATCTGATACCTTAAGCTAACCATATTACCCTCCAGTACAAATTAAGAGGATTGCGGGTTACAACGGAGCCCATTGCATTTAGCATTTCAAGGGTTAAACCTGAGACCATATAAGCATATCATCGCTATGTTGCTGCTCGCCGTAAGAACTGCACAAATGTACAGCTTGAAACTAACAAATGAAACTATCGAGACTCGACATACTAAATGAAAAAAAATTCCACTGGGAACCCAACGGGAAGGGGAAAACGCGGCTGTTGCACGCCAGATTTTTATATTTGTCAACTGCTTGGTTTGGGTTCAACAATTAAAAAGGGCCACTACGACCATTCGTCACAAGTGAATGAAACCACATTAACGCGAGGCCCGGAATTCGCGGTCCCAAGCTCCACTTGTTTATCATAATGGTAAAAAAAATTCAGTGTGCTCATTTAAGTTCTGAACATTCTGAGTTTAATTTTCATTTGAGATCCCCGTGCCGTGTAGAGGCTGTGGGGTAATAAACATTTACGATGTTGGTGGAGCTTTTAATTTTTATTGTTGGTATCGTAACTGAGTTGTTTACAGCAATCCGATCACATCGTTGGACGTTTTCCATAAACCTAATAAATCGAAAAGATCAATAAGTTTTTATTATTTGCGTTGTGGGCAATTGCATTGACAACAGTTTTCCATTACCATTTTCCGTTTTTCTCTTTCTTGCAGCTTCCATTTTGTTAATGCATGTTTTTATTATTTTTTCTGGAAATCACCGAGCTAACGATTTCTTCGCGCTCTAGGCTATATCTAATTATGAGCCTATGGTATTGCCTTGATGGTACTGATGCTTTTATATGCTACTAGAGCTTTAAAGTTCGAATTTCATTTCTTCATAAAAAAGTGCCATGTTAAAAAAAAAAAAATGAGAGTATTCATTCACTCATGCCGTGGGTAGCGATTGGATTCGTACTGGCTACCTCTGACATTGTTATAATTGCGAAACTATCTTCTGAGAACTCTACTGCTCATGATTATTGCAAAATCAACAGGTTGCAAGGTTTCATAACTAGTATATTGTTGTAGAGGCCACACATGTGAATGCGTAGCGGTACCTTCGTTATGGATAAATTATTAATGCTTTTGTAAAGTAACAATAACACAATGAAAAATCACAATAGCCCTGTACCAAAAATTTGAGGACCGCAGTTAGTTTAGAATGAAAAGAGGGTTCCCACATTTTTTGTAGGCAATTTCCCTCATTTGATTTCCATTCCTTTCTCCGAGCAAACAATTCTTACATATTTAAAATTCCGAGGGCGCGCGGAATTTGTGGAGGGGTGATGAGCAAGTCAAATGACCCCCATGAGCCTTTTTTGTTTCCTTTCATCCTTTTCTATCGGAACTATCCCTTTGTGCGAGGCATCCCTTTCGTCGCGGCGCGGGAAAACACACCTCCATGCTGTTGACACTTCACACTTGCGGGGTCATTAACATCAGTAAATAAGGTTGAATTTCATAATTGTTGCAGGAGGTGCGCAGGTTAGAGTTTTGTAACATCACTGCATAATGTTAGGTTGGCTTAGTAATAGAACAAAAAAGTCCTTATTTATGACCTGATTTGTAATTTTCAACTTCCAAAAACAGTAACTACTCGTATCTATATTTAATCACAATATCGTGTGCCTGCTTCATAAATTTATAGAAAAGTATACGGCACTGAGGCAATAGCACAATGACAATGACAGAACTAACTGATTTTGACGATTTTACATTATACTTTCTTGTCGATTACTTGATTGTATAATTTAACATACCGTACCTAATATAATAAAAGTATAATATATTATATGTATTTATTTATCTGAGTATATTTTTGGAATAGAATTCTTTGATAGGCAGGCGCTAAGAAAATAATCATAAATTACGACATTTCAAATGCATGTTGATAGTAGAAGAGCGAATTCCAGCAGTAATTTGGCAAAACGTTGAATATCCCTAAAAAAATAAATGTATCCCACCAAAAAAAAAACTTTTTTGTTGGAAAAATAAAAAGGTGAGGCAGGAGATTCGCGGGCAAAGTTTTGCAGACAACAATGTTAGAAATTAGTTTTATCTCCTCGGGGAAGTTTACCTACCAAATGTTGGTATCGCTGCACGGAATTCCACTTTTCAAAAACCAAATCTGCTTTTACTCATTCGTGTTATAATTATCTTGCTAATGCAGACTACTTTCCACTCTGAGAACTTGCCATATGGGATAATGACGTGATTTGCTTCTGGACCCTTCAGACCCTAAGTACCGTTCAATTCATTCATAAGGGGTCACACCTCTTACAACGTCAAATAGATGTGGTAGCTGAGGCAGCAAGTCAACATTAGTTCGAATAAATTTACTGATAAGGTGATTTACTAATGTTCAAATATATTGTATGCTATTGGACAGGCCCAGTCGATATTGGTATAATTATTTATAATCAAATTAAAAATAATATAATATAATATAAATAAATAAATAAATAACTTTTGGACAAATAAAGCCTGAAGAAATCTTCCATCCTACACACATTAGAAGAAGGTAATTATGGAGCAATAGTGTTATCTTCTTTTATTTCTCTAACTTTGAGTTTATTTTCGCCAAACAGGTTACATTACAATTTTTTTTTACACTATTGAATAGCTATATTTAGACCTGCTAATTTATTTCTTCAACAAACATTACAAACAATATAGTTGGTGATGTTACTGAGTTAGAAATTCAATGTAGTAACTTTAACAACCATTTCGAAAGCCTCTCGAAATTAATTCTCTTTTGAGTCTTTTGAAACAGCGTTCGCGAATAAACCCCCTCAGTGGAATGTAGTCTTAGGTCTTAAGAGTTATTTTTTGAATTGGAATGTATTTCATAGTATTTCCGCCTTTCAAACTCATTTGCCTTTTTTCGATTGCAAACTTTACAGCTCTTATTTTTTTTCGTTCGTGTCTGGTCATCCGAAATGAATTTATGATTGCACCCTTGGAGGTTTCAAGTGGTGCTAAAACTTTTTTGTGCCGTCTCTAGAGTGTACCTACGTTTGGAGAGAGGTCAAATTGTCGTAAAAAACTTTTATGCGAAATATTATTTGTCTGTTTTCCAAATATAATTTCCTCAGTTTGGAAAAAATATAAACGTTATTTTTAACGCTCAGTTTTTGGTTAATCTCAAGCGGGTCGCAGTAACGCTGGCTTAAAGCAACTTTTTGGGCAGATGTAGGAGGTCTATCTCAACTTAAATTATACCCATGTCGTCATCTATTCTTCCTCTTTCAGGCCATGCTATATTTGTTGTGGTAAGGCCAGGGGTTCGACTTTGGGGGGTGGAAAGGTGAGGAGGAGGCCCGAATTTGCCGATTTAAAATAGAAAAGCTTTGTGAATGAATACGTAGGAACAAGTTAAAAAGAAATAAAGATGCCACTATAGGCAGCGTTTTTGAAGGTGTTAATATCAATTTGAAAACTTCAATCTACTTTAGTTCTTTTTCACCTTTCTTACTCATCCCAGACAAATATTCTGTTTTACTTTCCGTCACTTTGTTCAGGCTCAGGTGATTGTATATTTTAGTTATCAAGTAATATTTAGTAATTTGGTAATGGGAAAGGGATAATGAAATTATCCGAAAATTGGAACATTTACGTAGGAAAAATAATTTTGTTCATTTACATAAATACATAAATAAATATTGACTTTGTGTTCTATTACTAAGCCGACCTAGTGGAGTGAGGGCTATGAATTCCTCTTTTACACTCAGCTAGGAAGGCCCAGGACCGCCTGCTTGACAGGCCCTCCGAAGCGTGGCCAGATGATGTGGCAAGCGTGGAACTTGAACCAACATCATTTCGGGAGGAAGTCTGAGTCTGTACCAGTGTACCACTATTTTACATGTTCTGACTACATGCCGAATTCCATCAAATTCTATTGAGTATTATGGCAAATCGAGATACACATCACCTGGTCATCAACCAGACAGCAAGGCATTTCGTATTTCGTTTTTGGGACCTCAAATTGTGTTAAACTGTTGAAGTCTCGAAATTGAAAATGTCGACTATTTCAAAGCTTTTCTTGGTAAAGGGGACAATGGTGTAGTATTATATAACAAAGGGTTAGTTGGACTTACATTGCCTGCTATGTTAATAGTCACTATAGGCAGTGGCCTTACAGTCATAGAACTATTAGGGTGGAGTATTTATTCTGGGCCAATGTTTCCATTAGATGGTTCAGTTTTTTTTTGCTTAAGGGTATACAGCCATTACCAAATTCATCTGCAAAAGACTGCTATCGGGAGCTCACTGGAAAACGAGGTTGCCCGGGGACCGTCTAAAACAGCTTGCCCAACGTCCTACCACTTTTGACCGATACTCTCCAGGAAGCGGACCACCTCCGTCAGCACCTCTCTCTCCAAGTCCTGGAGCACATCCATATACGTGAATGGCGGAAACTTCCCCTGGTCCTGGTCCTGCAAGCTGTTAATAAGCTCTGTCCTCTCCCGGCTGTAGAGGGGGCACTCAAAAGTGATTCAGTCTGAGTATAAGCGTTTTAGAATAAGAAGAGGGTTGCAGCGAGGGGGGGGGGAGTCATAGGTCGATTTTCGGTCACTCTCCTCATTATTTGTACTTAAGTATGTAATTTTGGGAGTAAGTCGGGGCCAATCATTTCATGAAAGGTGCAGTTTGAGCATAGGCGTATTGGAAGGGGAGAGGGGAGTCTCCGCGGGAGATCATGGAATCTATGGGGACTTGTTGTATTTTATTACAAATTAATATATTAAGGGGATGGTTCAGCACAGGCGTATTGGAATGAGGAAGGGGAGTCCCTGTCGGAGAAGAGATATTGGAGCGACATGGCTAATGACTGAGAAAATACTTTTTGCTTTCCAATTTATACGTAGTATAAGGAAAGCTTTGTGATGGTCGAAATTTTCGATTCCGAGATTTCAAGGTTTTACACGGAACCCAAAAAAACGGGTTTTTACGAAATGTCTGTCTGTCTGTCTGTCTGTTCATCAATTTCCAGGCAAACTACTCGGTGGATTTGGGTGAAATTTGGCAAGTAGGTTCACAAAAATAATTCCTCGGGAATCTTTTTTTTTGGGCTAACTCAATTTGGGGAGGTTTATTCTCAAAAAACTCCAAAAAAACGTCTAAAAAAAGTATTTCTCAAAAACGGCTCCAATGATTTCTTTTAAATTCACATATATTATAGTGGTTATTAATGTTAACAAAATGCGGGGGGTCACTTGCCCCTTGATAGTTTGCTTCTGGGGGTAAAAAAATAAAAATAACTTAATTTTAATGAAAAATGACTAAAAAATAATTTTTCTGTGAAACCATTCTATCGATGATTTCTACCTTCAGGCACGTTTTAGGTGTTAAATTGAGTAACGAAACCGGACTGTTTGCTTTCCCAAAAAACTATTTGGTTTTGGGCAAAAAATGCTGAAATGCATTGCGTGCCCTGCCATTATTGCTGTGTGGTAATGCATTGGTCTGTCCTATCTAGAATTTAAGTCACCTCCAGTGACGTCAGGTGGACAACCCCCCCCCCCCCGTGATATCCGATATTCACTTCAAAAACTCAAAAAAGTTCTGCACCGATCGAGCTGAAATTTTATCCGTATGTAATCCGCATCAAGGATGGTTTTTATCTAATTTTTGCATCAGTCACATATCCGCGACCGCGAAAAAAATTCAAATTTCAAAAAATTTTCGCGCAATATTGTCGTGGCAGCAGATCGAATCCCCTTTCGAGTTTCGAGTGTGGAATTAATCATTTATTTGCTTCGTAACATATTTTGGTTAACTATCATTTGTTGTGAAAAAACGTAAGTAAAACATTTTTGTAAATTTTATTGTTTTATAATTTGTAGTGTTTTAAATGGTTTTGTTGTTGAAATTACGCATTAAGGTAATTTTAAGGAATACCGGTATTATGATCTATAATTCACTTCTTGACCACTATTTATGACTTTTCAGTTAAGTGTCAAAAATGTTTGTCACCGGTTATTGTTTCATTTGGAATGTTTTAAATGGTTTTGTTGTTGAAATTACGCATTAAGGTAATTTTAAGGAATACCGGTATTATGATCTATAATTCACTTCTTGACCACTATTTATGACTTTTCAGTTAAGTGTCAAAAATGTTTGTCACCGGTTATTGTTTCATTTGGAATGTTTTAAATGGTTTTGTTGTTGAAATTACACATTAAGGTAATTTTAAGGAATAGATAGAAAATAGATAGAATAAGATAGAAGGGGTGTAATAAATAAATAAATAAATAAATAAATAAGCGTTTATTTGCAAACAGACAAAGTCCATTAATATGTAAATTATATAATATGCAAATTAATGACCAATGCGAGGCCACGAGGGGGCGAGCTGCCGCCCGCCGCAGGCGCAAGGGCTGGAGTCAGCAGCCGGAGGCTGCTGCGGAAACCGCTTGTGGTTTATAGTAGTCTAGTCTTCCTATAATTCTGACATTACTTAGATAGTATAGAGGGTTTTCACTTGAGTGCTATTTTAACTATTTGTAATGGGACATTAAACAGTACCCACTGATAAAAAAAAAATACGAAGAAACCAATTTCCTAACGCGGACTTTCTCAATTTCCTCACGAATAAAATTGGGACAATTGAGACATTGTGTTACAGGCTACATTTCTGTTAAAATAACAAATCATCCCTTTGTCAGAGTCCTTTGTATTTTCTTTCCCGTGGCAGACACCCCCTTCTCCCCCCCCCCCCTTCAACCAACCTCCATTTCATCTACCAAACCAGCTGCACTCTCGGACGAATTTCTTTACCCTTTGACCTCAGGGGTCAGCAATTGAAACCTTTGATATTATGGGAAAATTCCGAATTATTTTTGTGCACAAAACATTTCTCATAGGGCCGTTTTCACCAACTTCCAGAAAACATTCTACGTGCAAACTATCAAATGGTAAAATTACCAACTACTATTTTCAGCACTGAAATGAACTCAGCAAATACTTTCAACTAGGTAGAACTGTGTTTATTACGGAGGCCAAGCTGTCTCTAGCTGTCTCTGGGGGTGACATTGACTCAAAGCAATGTTTTTTTGGAACTTGGTGGGAACCATTCATAATATTAGCCTGCTTATTAGTTTCGGCTGGTAAATAGGGGGGATGTACTGGAATTAATTGATTTGATTTTAATTTGGTAATTGGGAGATTGGCGGATAGATTGGTCAATGGTGAAGCAATCAACATATATGAGGTCACGACGAAATGTGAAATGTCCATCTATTATTACTATTATTTCAGGAAGTATGTGACCGCCGACAACTTAGTCCATAGAGCACCATTAAATACCTACTTAAACATTTATAAAATTATTTAGGAAAATTAGAAAAGGCTTCCTTTGCGAAGCAATGCACCTCGCGGACGTGGGATGGGCTGCGAAGTGCTCCAGGGTGTGCATGGCTATAGTGTGCTCTCCAATGGCTGCAGGGCTCCTATTTTGAACAAAATAGTCTGTCTGTCGTTTTTATGCTAGACCTATTCATAGTAATAATTCTTCTTCATCTTCTTTCTTTCTTTCCTTGGACAAGGAGCAAATATTTACAAAAATATACAATACAATACCATCCCGCATCCCCAAGCTAGCGCTTGATTGTGACAGCGGGATTACACAGTGCTGCTAAACAATTATTTTTTGTTAATTATTTATAGAGTTTATTTTATTTTACTTGATATATTAATAATAATTATTATTATAATTATATGGCTTGTATTTACACAAAAACATTACAATTTTTTGCCAAAAAGACGCGTTGGGATCTCCACAGATATATCACTCAAGAGTCTAGATGAGTGTTCCGATGGTTTAGCATTGAGTTCTTTATAGAGTGATATGGGTTTCCAGAAGCTTTCACACCGATACTGCAGATAGTTGTACAGTTTTTTGTTACATGCTTGTACAAGGATTGCGAAATGTAATATGCTCACTTAAAATCCTTTGTTAGGCCTATATAGCGATTCTGGAACTTGATTTCTACTGAAAACCGAAAGCGGGATATTTCGGTTGAAGATAGCTGTGACCTATTTGTGTTAATGGCGGCCATTTACAGTACTACGACTCAAAATTTACAAAAACATTTCTTCTAAGGGGACTAAGGGGGTCTGCGTCCTATATTTCCTGTGAAATGTGAATTTGCTTTAAAAAAAAAACTGAGAGTTGGGTCTTAAGAAATTTGGGAGCGGACGATCTGTACTATTGTTGTCAAGTCCTAGGTGTTAGTTGGTACTCTTGGCTAATTATTTTTTAATAACATAAAAATAGGGTTTAATGTGTTCCTAGATAATATGAAACTCGCCATGCCATACGACGTGGACGTATTTTATTTAGTTTCTGCTCAACTTCCATTATGATTGGTCTATTTTTTATTAAATTTATTAATATAACTAATACATAATTGTTTCGCTGCCAATTATATTAAAACTTCTTTCAAACACACATTCGATGAAAACGTTGATTGGGATTACACATAGTTCCCATGGCCTTGATATTTAGGGGCCTTTCACGCTTGAAAAAGGCTCACACTTAAACCCATACTCCACAACAGCGTAGCATTATTTGACGTCTGTAGAAGAGAAAGGCTGCTAAAGGGTGATTGAACCTTTCTGACGGAATATCGACATGAACGGGCCCATTGTCTCCCTGATTAACACCACTTCTTCTTCTTTCTCTTATGAAAGGGTATTCTTGTACAAGACCCTGTTTACACACCCTTAACCTTTTCAACCGGAAGTCCAAGTAAATACAAGACAAACCTTTCCTCGGGAATTTTTTTAGGTATATATGCCATTTTTCCTTTCAGATTTTTTGTACAGGATTATGCCTCAGACAATTAGTTTATCGGTGGCAAACGGCTGTTCACCCTTACGAGACGAACTGAGGGACGTTTCTTGGCAAGTGCAGAGAGTGTGACGCATAAAGTACGTAGGGCGCCGAAATTATCATAAATTTAAAAAAAAAAATCATTCAATTGAGTGTTATATGCACTCGGTGTCCGTCACAGTAAAGAGAAATATTGAAAATCCAACTATTTTACGACTGTATTTTTAAAAAGTTGTCTGGCACTTTTTTTCCAGCTCCGTTTCATGCGAGAAAAATGTTAAAGTTCAATATAGCTTCAAATTGATGCAGCATAAATTGTAATTATTGGTAGAGCACCTAAATTATAATATTTCTCAAGGGAAATAACATAGAGGAATACTACCCTGAGAGCGCCCATATCCACTCTTCACTTGGCCAGACTATTGTCGCCTGTCAGAGAAAGCTTGGCGGGCATATTCTAGTCGACAGTATAGGTATAGGAATGTACAAATATTGAAAACATACTTACTGAGAAAAGCGAAGCAAAATGCTGCGATCAATGTCAGTTTGGCCATTGTAGACTACAACTTGTTCATAACTGTCTAAACCGCAGGCCACTTTCTCATTCCTGTCAAAAATAAAACTCATAATTAATGGACATTACGGGACACATTGCCTACCATTGACTACAATCGTTCAAAGTTACTTCAGATAAATAATTTTTTTATTAATTCTTCATGAAAATTGATCCCTATTTATGTTTTTTACACCCTGGTTTTAACTATCAATGGGAACGCAATCCAGTGCGCATTGCTTACATTAATAAGTACTTACTACAATATAAGTCAACTTTAAAAAAATCATCGCAGCCGTCTTTGAGAAAAATGTTTTGTTTATTTTGTGGTTTTTCAAGTATGAAACCCCCAAATTAAAGTTATCCAAACATTTCCCTGGCAAATATTTTTGTAAGCCTAAATGCCAAATGTCTACAGATTGTATTCAGTAGTTTCGCCGCAAATCGACAGACCAACAGACAGACATTTCGGATAAACCAGGCATCTCAAAATGTTTCAACCAACCATCACAAAGCTTTCCTTATACTAACGTATAAATAGGAAAGCAACAATGGAAATTCGGTGGCTCAAAGACGAGGGCCGCCACTATAACGACATTGAATTGAACAATGGGTTCGTAAAAACTCTACTAGAGAACTCAGTTAAAATATATGTATTTTTTGGTTCTTCCGAAAACCCTTCATAATGTGACATTGAATAATTGGGGTATATGTAGTTAAGTAAACAACCTCGGATAGAAGATAACACCCAGATTGTTTCGACAATGCCTCAAATTAGCACGTTTTGCAGTTAATTGAACTCTAGCACGAAGGGGGGGGGGGGTGAAAATGAAAATATGAAATGAAATTTTGAAATTTGAGTGTTTACGCCTTCTACCACGTATCCTATTCCAGACCATGCGCAATCTGTTGGAAGTGAATTTACAAGAGCGTTTCCGGTCAAACTCAAAGGCGAAGTGTTTTCAGCCCTGACATATTTTGGGAAACCAACCGATCCGGTGGGAAACATAATTTTATTTAAAATTGGGCTACTAACAGGCGCTTGCTCCGACAGATTTATTTAAAATTTATTTCCGCAATTACATTTTGTCAACAAAAAAAACAAAAACAAAATTGAGCAGAGGTTTTATTGCGAATTGTTTGGAGATTTGCAACCCCTCTCCGTGGGAACCCATTTGAATACTGAACCGAACGGGGAATTTTTATTGTTGGCAAACTTGAGCTTCGCTTGACCTTCGCTTGACCTTTCCCCTCCCATTGTCATACAACGTTTTTTTTTCCTTTTGTTTTTCATCATGCACTGCGCATTTAATTAAGATTATAATTGCGCCGGATGCGTCGACATGTTCTTCAATTGTTGCTCATAATTTTAAGTTTTGATACTCTGACAATAATAAGAAAAGTTAACGTGTGAAGTGAGAACTCGAACCCACGTGAGTCAAAGGTCCACTTGTCTACAGGCTACAGGCTACAGCAGCCATGTGTAGCACGATATACCAAATTAATTGACATATGCCATTGACAGGAATAATGAAAGACAGTCAAAATCGAACAGAACGGAGCAAGTTTAAATTAAGAGATGTAGGCTGTTAGCAGTAGCAATCTTCTAAATTAATAATGACATTGAAATTTGGCGAGTAAGAACTACGAAATAAACAAAAGTAGATCGCAAACTGCCCGAATAAAATGAATAAATTCACAAAATTTTGGCAACGTCAAATTACCAAATTAAGTAAATTTTCCTCCCAACTTTTTTTAATAGGCTATTATGAACACAAATGAAACATGAAATTGTAGGCCAATATGATGCGTGATGTTAGTTGTTTAACAGAGATGTTGGTGATCGCAGATAGCATCGAGGTGCGATGTTCTTGAATATAATTAAGTAGGCAAGTTATTTTTAGTCATAATATATAATATTGACATGGAGCAGTGCTGGATTTCCGCACCGGTATATGAGCCAAGGGAAATACATTTAAGAATTTATTTGCTGATACATAGTTACATACCGAAAATGATTATTGGTATATATATGTTGTCAATGCAAATGGGGGAAACCTCCGTGGTAAATGTCTCAAATAATTTTTTTTACCCCCAAAATACAAATAAAAGTCAATAAAGGCAAAAATAATTTTCCTTGAAAATTGATCTTTTTATTTTTTTATACCCTGAGGCCTGAACCAACCTATCAAGGGGGGAGGGCAACCTATTGGCTTTGCTTACATTAATAAGCACTGTAAGACATCTGAATTCAAACGAAGCAGTTTTTTGCTTCCCTATTTAACTTATACGTAGTATATAAGGAAAGTTTTAAGATGGTTGAAATTAAAAATTGAAAAAAAATTTGGTGTTCATTTGAGGAACAAAACAGAACAGGCTGCTTCCAAAACAACGATTTGGATTTGGTTTTGACAAAAAATTATTTTTTTAGTTTTATGTTTTTTAGTTTTTAGTTTTGATGCCCCAATACATTGCCGCTATTACTGTGTTGTATCGTATTATATTGGACTGTCCATTGATGACTATGCAATTTCGTGTATTTTCACATCGGTTTGCAAGAGCATTATGCCAAAAACTACGATTATGAAGCTTTCCCTACACTAACGTATAAATTGGACTACAAGCATATGCTGTGTACAGTATACATACCTGTATGCTTGACATAGAGGATAAAAATCGGTCAATTTACAATCTTCTCATTAACTTCTCAACCCTAGTTAACAGCTTTGCCTTAATAATTAAGCATTGCCTCAGGATTCCTCAAAACTATTCCATTAAACGTTAAAAAAACTTTAAAACAGTGTGTTCATGCTATAAATAAGAAAGAATGAAAATTAAAACCTCTAGAAGAAGGCTCTGATGACACGTTTTTTTGCCCTTTTAATTTCCCGACAAAGCAACGTCAAAGGCTGCGAGCTCTTAAGAAAAATTAATAAAAGAGGTCTCCGTTCTGGTGGAAAATATTGTATCGCGCTCCTCAGCACACGATTGTACTGTCAAGTCATGGCTTCTCACAAAGTATACACAAACAATAGATTTAATTAAAAACATAAATTTATTAAATAATTCAGCTAGAAGTTTTTCGAAGCTTCATCAGTTCCATATTGTTTTGATTGCAGTTTTAAAATTATGAAATACGAATTAGGCCTAAGTATGTAAGTAAGTAAGTAAGTAAGTCATTATTCCATTTTAAATTAAGTTTAATTGCTTTCCTATTTATGCGTATAGTATAAGAAAAGCTTGTGAATGAATACGTAGGAACTAGTTAAAAATAAATAAAGATGCCACTATAGCTGCTAACATGATTTAGCCTCGAAATAAGCTATGGGGTAAACAGGTAGTTTATGTGACAAGTTGTCGAATCGGCTATTTCTTGTAATGAACAAACTCGGCCATTTGCCACATAAAACGAACATCTCCGTTATAGGGAATATATATTCAAATCCGACCTGAGTTCTGTTTTTGATTCGCTAAACTCCGGGTACCATTCGTCCCCGTAGCGCCACTCAATAGTTACTCAATAGTAATTCATTAGTGACTCAATAGTAACTGTCTCACAGTCGTCCCGTGAGACTTGCAAGTGGGTAGGTAACTCCTACTCCATCCCTTTCACTCCTTCCCACGAAATTTTAGATTTGACCAGCTCACACCAGCCTTCTACAGGTCTCTCACGGATCTTATATGTTTGGAGTGTGAATAGAGAATAGTTCTCGCACTTATTTAAATTTCCCGTTACAATACGAGCCCAGTACAAACTGCAGCCTAATGACCTATTAAGTTGGACAATGGTACCCATTTATACAAATAGCACATACCAAATAGGTTATACCCAAAGGCCCAAAGCACAAAGGCTTGACTGGAGAGAGCCATGCTTCACTAGGACACTAGGCTCGAACTTGACTGCCCCCCCCCCCCGCCCGAGCCTTTCCCGGGCTAGTGTTGAAATTAATTGCATTAAATGAGCCTTAATGCCTCTTAGATGAAATTCATTGTATATTAAACGATTTTATTGGTTTTAAAAATACGTAAACTGAATATGAATATGAGTACGGCAGGTATTGCTGGATTACTAGAAGCCTGCCAAGTTAATAGCTTATACCTCACTGTATGTATCTTTGAAATCATATTTACGGGAGTCAGCAGTTAATCATTAAAGCGTGATAACCAGTATGACGGCATACATTTTTACTTGCCAATTTACTATTGCATTATAATTGAGGCGTAGGCTATAGAAGCCAAAGCGTATTTAACTGCAATTTTTTTTTTAATTTTGAGATAACTGCACCATGTTATCTTACTGAAGCACTTATCTATTTTAGAATTTAGGGGCCAATTAGTATAACTGTAGCATGCTCAGTTCCTAAATAGAATGCATTTGAAAATCAGTTCATCAATGAGAAAGGTTAAAGTTTCTTAACTTGAAGGGCGTTTGTCTCACATGAGTTTGACTGCAGTTATACGCTTTACTTTTATACGCCTCAATTATTAATATTATCCTACCAACAGTTTATAAATGTTCCCGTGTCAAAGCCATTGTAACTTGCTTATTTTGTCATGTGTCATAATTGAAGCTTTTAATGAATAAGATGAATGGTAGGATTTAGTAGGGGCTAAAAATAGCGAAGGGGCTTTTGCTGACTGTTTGGAGGGATTTGTCATGGAGATGGGACTTAAGGACGCTCCTAAAGCTTCTAACAGGAGAGTTAATACACAACTGGAGGGGGGAGGGTAAATGGAGGTGACTAGATTAAGAACTCATTATAACAATTTGGTTCTTACATACCACATGGAGAGCCGAGTAATAACAAACCGAAAAGTCCAATAAAATTCAAATCTTGCATATACGGTATATTGTCGTAATAGAATAAAAATAAATAAATAATAGTGTATTTTTATGAAGTTACAGTTAGAAATATAGATAGGAAATCCGCGTATTTATTTTAAAAAAAAAATGAATTACAAAGCTGTGCCCCCTCAAGCCATATCAAATGAGGGTGGCACATCAACCTAACAATAGCAGTAATTAGTTAAAATATATACATGATCATGTAAAATTCAACAGACATTGACCTTGTTAGAAGAAGCTGTATCCTAGACGCCAATGACAAGACCATCCAGGCCGCAATGTTTTGGATCAATGAGCCCTACACCTGGACACGTTAAGTAAGTAAGTAAGTATAACCTACATATTATATTTAGATACAGTAGTTGCACAGTTGGAAGTATCACCACGCCATCATCCATACAGCTTAGCGGTCCTTAGAGGACAGATAAACGGACAGACCGACGGATTTAGTCTTATTAGATATTAATAATAAGCTACAGCAAATTAATTAAAATATTATGAGTAGTCTTTAAATTATTTATATAATTCAGCCGCTAGTCTATGCTCTAAGTCGATCATATTGTTAAGATTGTTGTATTGAAGCAACATCTGTTGTGTCGCCGCACAGGAAAATATTGTCAGCACCTCAAAAGTACGAAATGCCTTGCTATCGAGTCTATATTGCTTAAGGGGGGCAATCTGTATTAGTTTTTCGTTAATTAAATCTGGGTTCCTTTCGGTTTCAGGTACGAAATCGATACAATTCATACCTGGGGGCAGCAAAGCGCGAGCTTCCCCCTGTTATTACCCTTTTACCTTCAGACAGAGATTTTCAACAAAGGAAAATAGTTATCCTTTATTATTTATTATACCATTACATTCTTTGTATGCGAGGGAGCTTGTCATTACATATTTCTCGATTAAAAAGTTTTATTTTCCAGCTAGAGTTTCGATACATGCAACGTTTAACTCCTTTATTACTTTAAAATTACTTACACATGCATGATTTCCATACTTAAATAATATTATTGTATGGCCATTTTAGGAGCAATATTTTGTTTAAACAAAGTCAACTTCAACAAAATGTATTCATTGGCAGAGCCATCAATAAGACAACATAAGTTATATTAAGTCAAGTTCCTCTTCCTCGACACTTCGATATAGTTCGTGCAACAGTTACAGAAGCGTGAGAATACAGAAAATAAACTGGGGCAAAACGGTGTTAATGACGGCCACGTGCAAAATAAAGATGTGGGGAACATTTCTTCTTATTCGGGTTATCTCATTGATATCAATATACCCTGTGAATTTTAATACTGAGCCAAAATCGAATCCCAGGACCCTAATAAAGAATACATGGTATCCGGTTGTATTAATGAGTACCGTAATGTATTAGCGCATTGTACACATGTACCTCTTGGATATCTGCAGTTATTCTACCGAACAATCCAATACTTTAGGGTAAGAAAAATGGCGATTTGCTCAGCATAAATTTTTTAGTCCTTTTTTTCGGTGAGCCATTTAAAAGTAGAATATTTGTATTTTTATGCTTCAATCAGGAAGATGAAACTGTTATATTTGTTATCCGCGTGCAGTGGAGGCAATCGTTTTGTTCCACAGCAGAGAGATTTGGCAGATCATCTCCAAATTTACGTCTCAGCAGTCCAGTTGGCGTTGCAAGAAATCTTTGGACTCTGTAATGTCATTAAAATATTATTACTGCTTACCTATTACATCGAGATTTCAACGGAATTACACCTATTTCGGTCCCAGGACCCCAAAAAAGGATACATTGCATCCGGTTGTATTATGCAGTATTGTATTAGCGTATCTTGCAGAACTGGAATTTTTCTACCGAACAATCCAATGCTTTAGGATGGGAAAAATCGGTGGAGCCGAAAATAAATTCTTAAGACAATTATTAACCGTGGATGGTAAGAACCACTCACAATAAAACTATTATCCAAGCTACTAATTGATAAATAGGAAATCAAGTACGGGTTGACATATGTACCGGTTATTTACTTTGAACTGGACTCTAGATTTTTTAAAATTAAAATAAGCATTATCAGTATAGGTTCAAGCCTAGATACAGACGTTTTTACTGTCTTTAGGTTTATAAATAGATATATTCGGACGAATCCCTTCAGGCATGAAACTATTAAACAAAATTCGCCACTATTCCTGATTTTGTACAATGATGTTGCGATTACACTATCTGTGAAACTATTACAATTTCAAAATAAACGGAATTGATTAAGTTAATAAAAAATATTTACTTCTGTAACTATTAATGGAGTACGATGTGTATTATTTTCTATCGTGTTGTCCTTTGGTTTACGAACTTGGCAAATTAGAGGCAATGAACCAACAGGTATGTCATAATTAATTATTTTTGTCGTTGCTGTGAGAAGAGAACCGCGTAAAGCACCCTCACAAGCTAGTCTGCGGGTAATAATCAAGTCGAGATAACTGCAAGTGGTTAACAACGGGTGACAACGTGTTTTATACCTGTTTAAACATGAGATAGTATACATAAATAACATTAACATGGCAAGTTATGTCCCTCAGGTGGATATATTAGTAGACTAACACGCAGCACAATGCTTTGCATTTCACAAAGTATCAATATTACTACATTGTGCTAGGGTTGATCTGTAAGCTACTAGCAGGGTCACCAGGCTGCGAATACATATATATATATACAGTGGCGGCGCTAGAAATTCTAAGGCGGGGGGGGGGGGCATGACTTCTAACTGGGGGGGGGGGGCAGTGAAAAAACAAAACATTTTTCATAGGGAGTAGCATTGGCATAAATTCCCAAACTTTCTGGGGGGGGGGGGCTGTGGAACCCCCAGACTTAGATTCATTACTCATTCACTTCTGAACAAGTCTGTCTAGCAAATTACCGTATCTTATGACTTTATTATTGTTAAAAAATCTAGTTTTTATCCTCCTGAAATTTTTGACAAGTTCTAACACGCTCAGCGACCTAATCATCTCATTCTCTGTAATGGATGACGGCCAAATTGCTGAGTCTATTCTGAATGGTGGTACCAGGCGCAGAGGAAGGTGGGCCCGGAGATTTCCCCTGGAGAAAAAAATGAAATTAGTGAGAGTTTGCGCATGTTATACACTACAGAGATTGGAGAAGGGGGGGCTCGGGGGTCTCCCCCGGAGAAAAAAAATTGATAAATATACCCAAGTTAGTAGGGTTTCACGCATATTATAGGTACTCTGGAGAACGGGGGGCTCGGGGGTTTCCCCCGGACATAAAAAACTGATAAATAGTGAGGTTTTGCGCATATTATTATCTGAGCAACGGGGGGCCCGGAGAAAAAATTGACAAATAGGCCTAAATTAGTGAGGTTTCAAATAAATAAATATTGACTTTTTTGTTCTATTACTAAGCCAACCTAGCGGAGTTAGGACTATAAAGCCCTCTCTTACACTCATGCCTCAACTAGGAAGGCCCGGGGCCGCCTGCTTTACATGCCCTCCGAAGCATGGCCAGAAAATGAAGCAAGGGTGATACTCGAACCAACAACCTATCGGGCGAAAGTTGGAGTCTGTACCACTACTCTACATGACCTGACAATACGGATTTTGCAAGCTATACAGTTGAGATTTTACCGACGAATAAACCTGCCATTCAGGGGAGCCCGAGGGTCCCCCCCCCCCCACCGGGGGAAAAAGTTTAAAGAAATATGTCTGAAGTAAAATTAAGGAGTTTTTTTGTTCTATTACTAAGGCAACCTAGCGGAGTTAGGGCTATAAAGCCCTCTCTTACACTCAACTAAGAAAGCCCGGGACCGCCTGCTTTACATGCCCTCCAAAGCATGGCCAGAAAATGTAGGAAGTGTAGGACTCGAACCAACAACCTTTCGGGTGAAAGTCAGAGTCCGTACCACCACTCTACATGTCCTGACATGGCCTGAGTATTAGGGTTTTAAGCATTTTGAGTAATTAATTTTTGTGAAAGTAATTAGGCAATATGTTGTTGTTTGTTTCATGATGTCTTTCAAGTGAAATAAGCATACCAAGACTTAATTTCCCTTTCGTTATTGTGGATACTGTGCCTTTCGCCTCCATAACGTCTTTGTCACTAGAAATCCTGGGGGGTACTACGGGGGTGACCCTGGGGGGGGGGGTTGGCCTTATTTACGCAAACGGGGAGTAGGCATTCTGTAATGGAAGTAAGTAACTTGTTACCAGTTGTGTCGGACGTTTTTGAATTACAATAATTTTTCAATTTAACAAAATTTCAAATATCTCAAAAGTGGGGGGGCCCCGGGGGGGCCGGAGAAACGGCTGGGGGCTAGCCCCCCCCCCCCCCCCCCGGCACCCCCGTAGCGCCGCCACTGTATATATATAGGGGTCAGCTTCCATGTAAGCGGTACTTGACATGCAGATATTTTTGAGAAATAATGGCTATTTTTTCAGTTTTTGGGGAATAAAATCCCTGAAAGCTGAGTTAGCCCAAAATATAAAAAATGGTCCCAAGATATGTTTTTGTAAACCTGCATGCCGAATTAGATCAAAATCCACCGAATAATTTGCACAGAAATCACTTTTTGGTTAGGGACCTAAAATTGTGTAAATAAACTGGAATCTCGAAATCAAAAATTACTTTAAACTAAGTTATAAATCGGAAAAGCAAAAAATCTATACTTTGCCGTTTCCAAATGAGTTCATTTGTATCATACGCAAATTTCATGTAAGACTGCGTTCAGATTTTCAGATTTCCCATTGCATGTATAGGTGCATGGATAATAAGTATATAATAGAAACTTAAGGCAATTTTCAATCTTTCTTTACAATATACAAAACGAAATATGCAGGCACCCTATACCTATATCGAAAAATTCAAGGGCGATCTAAGAAACAATGTGACAGTGGGCTAATTGTATTTACATTTAGATTTCAATTTGACATTCCTCTGCCCGTATTCGGCCGCTATCATCCGCAAGCGGAAAATATTTATTCCCAGAACCAAACAATGGCATTCGAGTCGCGGTATACACAAATAATGATTTATTTGACTAGCAGCCAAGATGTTCGGCGTATGACAGTGGAATAAATTTTTAATTTTGCTGACTTTTGTGAATTTATGGGACATAACAGAATTGAATGTTAGTGCTTTGTTATGTCTCGGATATCTTAATCAGTTTAATGGAGTTATGCAGTTCAGTCTCAAGTTGGTATGCTCTAGCTTCTGAAGGAATATTTTGAAATTGAGGAGATGTGCTTCCTTTAGAGGGGGGGGGGGGAGGGAGGTCATCGGAATAGGCTTTCCTTAAACAATCACACTGAGACCAGGAAATTCTTTTTTGCTAATTCATAAATGCACTGTGAAAGAATAATAAAGAACCGGTCCGAGTTTACTCGAACATGCTTTCCAATTTGTCAAAATTAGTAGATAGAGAAAATGAGTAATTTCATGGTAAATAATTGTCCTATGGTTAGATTTCCAATATCTCGGGGGGGGGGGGGGGGGGGTTGCTCACCTGACGTCGCTGGAGGTGAGGTTAATTCTAGATAGGTCAGACCAACACATTACCACACAGCAATACTGGCAGGGCACGCAATCCATTTGAGCGTGAATTTTCTATCATTTTCTCAATAAAACATATTTTTTTACAAAACCAAATACTTTTCTGGGAAAGCAACCTGTCTGGTTTCGTTACTCAATTTAACACCTAAAACATACCTGAAGTTAGAAATCATCGATAGGAAGGTTTCGCAGTAAATTATTTTTTAGTCATTTTTCATTAAAATTGAGTTATTTTAAATTTTTTACCCCCAAAAGCAACCTATCAAGGGGCAAGCAACCCCCCACATTTCGTTAACATTAATAACGACTACAATATATGTGAGCTTAAAAGAAATCGTTGGAGCCATTTTTGAGAAATATTTTTTTTAGACGTTTTTTTGGAATTTTTTGAGAATGAAACCCCCCAAATTAAGTTAGCCCCAAATAAAAAAATTTCTTCCGAGGTATGATTTTTGTAAGCCTACATTCAAAATTTCATTAAAATCGACAGAGTAGTTTGCCCCGAAATCGACGCACAGACAGACAGAACGACAGACAGACATTTCGTAAAAAACACTTTTTTGAGTTCCTGGGACCTTAAAACGTGTAAATCTTGAAATCTCGGAATCGAAAATTTCGACCGTCACAAAGCTTTCCTTATAGTACTACGTATACATTGGATAGCAATAAAAAACTACCCTTGTTCCTCTTCTGGACTTGCCTAGTGGAGACGTAACCACCCCGAACCATAATAGGCTTGTAGCTAATTATTGTGTGGAACTTGGACCAATTTCCCGTCGGGACAAACTCAGAGTCCGTACCACTAAACTATGTGTATTGATATCAACACTGGAAACTTTTAATGAACTTAGAATGAAGATTGAAGGGTGCACTGTGCACGTACTAGGAAGTGCACAAGATGAACCACACATGCAATGCGATCAATAATATGGGAGAAAAACTTAATGGAAGTTGATATAGAAGAATTAACAACATTCAGCATTTTTACAAGCCTAATGACAGCGGCGCATAACTCTTTTCATTGTAAAAAGGACAATGATTCTTCAATTTTGGTAATAATGAGGAAGTTGCCTCTACAACCAAAGTTGGTTAAATCTCACAAGTCTAATTATACTATATAATGCTGCAAAACACATTCAGTGCCATGTAATAATCAATCCCATTTTAAATCAGTGTTGCTGTGTTTTGAGTGCATGACAAATTCTAGTACCGTTATTTTCCTTGTTTTAATGTTTGCCCCGGATTCGAAAAGGTTTTACTGTAGTGTATCCGCTACGCTTTTTATCAATTCATGTAAAAGCATTATAGGCCTATATAGCCTATTATTTTTTGAACTGTTTTGCTGTTCTAAAGTGTATAAGACCATATGAAACTATAAGTAATTATTTTTCCTCTGCAGTCCTTCAATTAAAAAACCGACAAATGAAAAAAAGTCCTTTCTAATCTTTTGAAAGCTTTCATATCTCGTTGTGCGGTAATTGCACATTAATATCATAACCGGTGTGTTCGCTAACCGCGCGTTATCCTATTCAACAATGTTGGTAAGGTGGACTAACCTCAAATTAATTAAATAGGCTACTCATTAACAACATAGTAAGTAATAACATAGTAAAGTAAAGCTCACGCCATCGTCAAGTGTAAACTTACACTTGACGATGGCGTGAGCCGAAACCGGTAGTGTGTTTTCTATGCTTTATCGTAAAACTGTATTAAGTTATTTTTCACAATGAGTGACAGCAAGTTTTACAAAGTTACTAAGGAGACTATTATGTCTACTCATATTATAACAGGAGATATATTCATAAGAGGAGATCAATGAAAATGAGTGAATTTGTGAGAGCGGATTGAAAGAGTACTAAATAATCAGAGACGGATCTAGAAGGGGGATGATTGAAATTACAGGTGCGAAATTACAGGTTTGTAAGAATTTCAAAAAGCAATGCTTTTCAAATAATTTAGTTTTAATACAGAAAATAACCCGGCGGTAAAAATTGAAAATATAGGTAGTAGTAACTTAGGTATAGTAGGTAACTTGACAGCATTCAAAATTGAAATGACCGTCTATCGGCTTTATTGCAATCAGTAATTTTGGGTTTTTTACCTAGTTTCTTCTTCGCTAACATAATATACTGATTTAACAACACAATGTGAATAGGCGGATTTTTAAATTCTAAATTTTAAAATTTATATTTTTATACGCCAATTAATTAATTAATTAATTTAAATTTAATTTTGAATCATTGCATGTGCAAGTGACGTTGTCATCAGCATTCATAGTGATTGTGACTATCCCTTACAACAATACAATTCTTTTTATAACAATTATTTCAAGTCCTTTTTTACTTACTTCCGTACACTGTTATCAATCAGCGTTATTTCTACAACAGTTTGATGAACAATCAAATATTTAATAGCACAAAGACATGGCAATTACGAGCTGTGTATAGCTGATAGGTACCTACCTGTATCAACTTATGAAGACATCGAACATGAACGGGAGCCCAAAAGATCGACAACTCGTTCGAATTGGAGCGCGTAAACGGTGCTGCCACGACAGCGATCCAAACGATACTGCTTACACTCAGCTTCCAACCCCGGTGGAGGACCCAACTCCTGGAATCAAATCCGTCACTCGTAACTTGACCCATTCTTCTCACTTACATTCTAACACCACACCAGTCATCTTATACTGCCTCAATCGCTGCTAACTCATCGTAAGATGATTGGATCACTTTGCGAAAATTGAATTAGTAAAAGGCCTATCGAATTTGAGACTTGCAGTGTCTTGCGCCAGGAGTATTTTTCTATCCAAAAGCTCTCAAATGTGTTTTCGGTTTCGGGTTATGGTTATATTACCCCCTTTTTTAGATTTCATAGCAAGCACCTACTATGCAATTAGCATCTTACACGCGAACCCGAGAAATAATCATTACAGTTTTGACTAATTTTGTGGCTCTCAACCTGTAATCTGTAAATTTATTAAATAATTCCAAAATTTGAAATGTCTATCAAATGTATGAATTTATTTTGGTGTCTATGCCACAAAAATGCGCATACAAGTGATATTTCTGTATACTATCACTGCTATTGTTTATCTCATTCAAGTATTTTGATTTCGAAACTAGCTCAACAGCCCGAAATCCCCAATGAATGTCAATTGACTTACAAGTAGAATACAAATTAAAAATTAAAATCACCAGTTGATTGTCGACTGAGATTAATTGCGGTTCATTGATGCATATTATCCTAGAACATTTTTTGGGATCTTTTGGGTCCAACATGACAAAAACTATGAGTGTTGTCAAATTTGGAACAGGCTTGTGTTATATTGCATATTTAAATTGTAGAAACGATTCCCCGGCTAAATTTACCGTAAACTATTGTCAAATTTCGGTTGGCTTGGCTTTCCCTATCCCAAAGCACTGAATTGATCGATGGGAAGATTGCATAGTCTAGAATGGGCACACTTATATAATTTACAACACAGTAAGAATAGCAGGGTATGCAATGTAGTGGGGCCTAAATTTTTAAAAAAATAATTTTTATTCAAAACAAAAACTTTGTTCGGAAAGGCAAACTATTCAGTTTTGTTACTCAATTTAACAACCAAAACATATCTGAAGATTTGTTCCGCAGAAAAATCATATTTTAGTAATTTTTCTTGAAAATTGAGTCGCCTATTTTGTTTTACCCCCAGAACCAAACTGTGTGTTTACAAAGGAAGAGACGCTATGCATTGTGACTCAGTCATGCGCCGTTGTCCGCAGACTTGCTCAATTTTTTTAATCCTTTTATTTTAATCCTTTTACCAACTGCAATGCACTATCTTTTCCTCTTACAGCCATACTGCCCTAACTCAAATACCTAAAGCAGTCTACATACTGCCTCTTGCATATATTTCCTAATCAATTGATTCACCTTGTCCGCGCCAACCGCACTGTACTGCCCTAGTCGCACTTTACCACTTTGCCAGGCAACAACTAATTCAGCCAGGGGCGTCCTTTGTGGCACTGAGACAGAAACTGCTAAAGAAAGTTAGGGCTACTAAAACTCTGCACAGTAGCCCGAGGATGCCTATGTGACGGGGTGGATAGTTGCCGCCACGAAATAAGCACCACTACTTTGTCCTGGGCTTGGCAAACTGGCCCCGAGGAACTCAATGAACAGTCAACGCCATACGGACGCAGAAGGCAACGGGAAACCAGTATTAAAACTAGCTAACGTACTGTCAATAAAGAAGCTATATATGGAAGAATCAATTTGGAAACCTACAAAAATATACATAAGCAAGACAGACCCACACATCAACACAACACTAGATACAGACAAACAAACCCACTATCCATACAAACGGTCTTGACAAGCTACTCGCAAAAGCAATCATCCTATATAGGCAAAACATACTACAACAAACTTCCCTTAAACATAAAGACACCAAACAAACTACCACGCTTTTAGGAAAAAGGTTAAATAGTGGCTTACTGACATAGAAATTCCATAGTAATAAACAAAAACAAACAAGTACAAATTAATACACCACAAGCACACACTGTCACGAATGCCATTGCGGGATTGTTAAAATTATTTTAGAAAATATACTGTATATCCACCCTAGAACGGGCCTAGCCCATAAGGAAATGTATCAATTGTATAACTGTATACTGTATTGGGATATATTAAAATTTGATTTGATTTGATTTGATTTGAGTGCATTACCATTGATGGCGCTTCCATTAGTAAATGTTTAATTGTTCAATTTAAATTGTTTACTTTATGCGATGCTGTGTGTTATCCTGACAATGAGTTTTATTTTGTTTTAGCTGGCATACCTTTTGTTTTATCTGTTTTCAATCGCACTTGACGATGGCGTGAGCCGAACCCGGTTGTGAATTTTTAATTTAATTTAATTCGTAAAACTATACAAAGTTAATTTTAGCCAAATTTGATGGAAGAGGCATTCGAAGAAGATGATAGGCATGTATTATTATTGTATATCCTCTACAACGTTTATTTTATTTTACAATACCTTTGCTAATAATAATACTTGAAAGCTAAGCGTCAATCGTGCACTTACGATATTCATGAAAATTCAATGAAACTATTTGTTTTTAATTATAAACCTGCCTTGGTATATTTCTTAGCTTTTTATGCGGCAAGGCAGAAAACGTTGGTATTTGGTACTGTAATTTATAAAATTGAAACGGTAGACAGTCGCTTTGCAGCGGTAACACTCAAGCGGAATGGGAAACGAAACTTTGTGATAAAGGATACAGTCTACAAGCTACCTACGAGTACAGCTTTTACTTTACCAATTTAACCAGGCAGGCTGTAACATCACTGTTATAATTAGCACTCCATGCTATTGACTTTATGATATTTTCTAGAGTTTAAAGCAGAGCTTGTAGTTTACTTTTTCCTGAGTTATTTTCAAAGCAGTAAGCAGTTGCTTTAAACATTTAAGAGGCATGAAAAATTAACTCTTTACTGTTTAAGATTACTTCCTCATTTCATCAAGACAAACGATATATAATTACTGTTGGGCTGGCAATTACCCTCAATTGCATAACAATGATGGAGATTCAGATAAAGGGATAATTCACTATCAAATGCCCATAAGCCTACAGCATGGCAATTACACAGCCGGGGCCCCGGTGTAGATTGTGGGCTCGAATCCCGTCAAGTCCAGTTTTTTCTATATCCCCTAATTTCGGTTATAACAAGGATGTTACCTCTTCAACCGAAGTAAATGTAATGTCAGTGTTATACATACCATATAATACTGCAATATAGTAAATCTAACACTGTATTTATTCGATGGAAGAAATATTTGAAATTTTATGTTCAAGTATACGATTTGAATCAAAATTAAGGTTTACTTTCCAATTTTTCTTAGACCCATATATATTGGAACAATATTCGAGTGTGTAACAGGGGTGAATAAGTGACTATTGAAAATAATTTAATAATAGAAGGTGCAGCCCTGCAACGCTTTGTCCAACGTACTGCTCGAACCCAATTGCACCAAATTTAATTGTATTTCATTTAGGAAACTAATCTTGAATCTTCATAGGTACTAAAACTTGTATTTACCCTTAAAATGACAATTTTATATGTAATTAATAATGACATACATACACCGTACAGGCTGCACTATAGACTCCACCCCTGATTAAAGTAAACTAAGTTCTTTTAGACCCTCTCATATTGAACTATATATAAAGAACCGGTCCGAGTTTACTCGAACATGCTTTCCAATTTATAAAGAAGTAGATATAGACATGTGTAATTTCATAGGAAATAATTTCCCTATGGTTAAATTTCAGATCCCTCGAGGGGGGGGGGGGTCCACTTCAATATATTAAAAACCCCTTAAAACTTAATTGCATGTTCTGGAACGAACAGACCAATACATTGTAACAGTAGTAACAATGACACATGGCACGTAATGCATTGAAGCGGGAATTTTCCACAATTTCTCAAAAAATTATTTTTTGCACAGAAGCAAATATATTTTTGGGAATGCAACCTGTCCGTTTTTGTTACCCTATTGAACACCTAAAACATACCTGAAGGTAGAAATCATCGATAGAAAGGTTCCGCAGATAAATTATTTTTTAGTCATTTTGCATGAAAATTGAGTTATTTTTGTTTTTTTTATCTTCCGAAGAAAACTATCAAGGGGTAAGCGACTCCCCGCATTTTGTTAACATTAATAACGACTACAATATATGTGAATTTAAAATAAATCATTGGAGCCGTTTTTGAGAAATAAATTTTTTAGATGTTTTTTTGGAGTTTTTTGAGAATAGAACCCAAAACTAAATTGAGTTAGCCCAAAATAAAAATAAATGGTCTCGGGGTATGATTTTTGTGAACATACATGGAAAATTTCATCAAAATCGCCTGAGTAGTTTGCCCGGGAATCGATGAACAGATAGACAGACAGACAGTCAGACAGACAGACATTTCGTAAAAACCACTTTTTTGGGTTCCTGGGACCTCAAAACGTGTAAATCCGTTGAAATCTCGGAATCGAAAATTTCTACCATCACAAAGTTTTCCTTATACTACGTATAAAATGGAAAGCAATAACTGGCCCGAGTTTACTCGAACATGCTTTCATGTTTATCAATTAGAATGGGTACAGAAATAAGTAATAAGAGTAACTCAATAGTATACATAATTTTCCTTGGGTTAAATTTCGGTTACCTCGACTTTCCCTCTGTCATAACTCTGGAATTGATCGATGCCCCCTCTGCTTCAAATGGGAAGGAACCTGTGAACCTACATGCCTAATTTCATCAAAATCTACAGAATAATTTGCCCAGAAATCAACAGACAGATAGACAGAAATTTCGTAAATAACATTTTTTGGGGTTCCTGGGACCTCAAAACGTTTAAATCCACTAAAATCTTAAAATATCGTCCATCGCATATATAACAATATACTGACGTATATAAATAGGAAAGCAATAAACCCTAGTGATTTTGCTCTACTGCTGAAACATCTACATCTATCCCAGCTTTACATGCCCTCTGAAGCATGACGTGATATTGTAGCCAGTGCAAATCAAAACGAAGATCTTTTGGGGGAAACAGCTACACATTGGATGAAACATTACCATTACCTCTAATCTGCAATTTCAACTGTCAACTGAACAATTAAGTGTCCAACGGAATAAATATATCAAAAAGGCTGAGTATAATAATGTACAGCCAATGCAATAAAATACAAAATTAAGGGACAATCCAAACGAGAATGAACAAAAGGAAACGACCAAAGACTATGGGGAAGGGGGGAGGGGCGAAATGGTAACCGCATTTTGAGCCACCCTGTGCTTTTGGCCGGAGTCTGTGGTTTCATGGCGATCGAACTTGCGAATTCCAACTTGGCACCCAAGTAGGGATCCAAGCATAGTTAAATTAAACGGAAAAATTTCGGAGCTGCTATAGCAGATGGAACATGACAAATCGGCTCCGAAGGGTGCTTTCTTAGTAGGTACGAAGTATATAATTATATATATATATAAGGTATGCAAACAGAAAAGTGACAATTACCAATTTGAGCCAGACAAATTGTTGAAACTAATACTAATTATCAACATGAACTTTAACAATTGGCAGCCACCCTCCTCCCTCATTGGTTGCCGTAATTGGGTATTTGGCAGCCTACCATACAGGCTCGACAGCATAAAATTGGTAGTCTGTAAGTCGGTTGTAAAGTCGGTTTACGGACGATAGTTTAACGTGACAACACCTAAATTAACTTAAACTTAATTAACTAATTAACTTAAATAATATATGGCTGGAAAGAGAAAGAAATGTGGGAAAGCCCTTACTACTTTGATTTTTTTATATAGATAATAACGCGGCCGAAAGAGGCCTATTTTTGTTGAAAATCGTGCGCACCCCCTGACGTTTCACACCCCTAAATCCAAACCCCTTGCGTGATCACCACAAATATAGCATGGCCTGAAAGAGGAAAAATAGACGAGGATATTGGTATAATTTCCACATCAGCCCAAAAAATTGCTTTAAACCCGCCCAAGCAATTCAAAAGGGATTGCTGGAAATGCGTCTCTGTTTACTAATTTTGTGTTCCACTCGTGTTTAAGGGGTGAAGGGGTGAATTTAAAAATATGTATTTATACTTGTTTGAAACCTTAATTCGTACTGCTTTTAATGAAAAATTAATTTCGGTTGAAAATTGCACGCTGTGGAATGTTTTTACTCTATGCATGAAAATTCAAAAGTACCCTTTGAACCTGTTTTCCGCCGAAACAGTGATGGTTTACCAACTCACCTGAGCCTGAACGAAGAAACGGATAGTAAAACTGAATATATGTTTGGAAAGAGTAAGAAAGGCGGAAAAAATCTATTGTAGTTCGAAGTTTTCAAATTGATATTAACACTCCCAAAAGCGCGGCCGAAAAAGGCCTATTTTCTATTAAAATCGGCAAATTTGGGCCAAATTTGGGCGTACTTCCTTACCTTTCCACCCCCCCAAAGTCGAACCACTTGCCTTAGCACAACAAATATAGCATGACCTGAAAGATGAAGAATAGACGAAGACAGGTATAATTTAAATTGAGACAGACCTTCTGCATCTGCCCAAAAAAACAGCGTTCCCGACCCGCGTCACCCATGAACATCACCATTTTCGTTCATGCATCTAGTATTCCACCCAGCACTCATCGATTTTGAGCATTTACCGTAGTTTGACCTGGATGTTAGTATTGCTTAATGTACCACACGTTTACCTCATGTACCAATATGAGAGGATGAATGCATTGAATTGAAGACTGAGAAATTTTAACCATTTTTAATTTGCATCCGACAGTTAAGTAGTTTCCAACTTGTTTTTCCATTTTTTCTTTTTAAGCTTGTAAAATAATTCAGCCTTTTGTAAATGGCACACGAAGCAGATCCTCTTCAATTACGAGAGTTTGAATGGAAACAACCGGTACGAGTCAACTCGTACATGCGTTGCAATTTATCAATTAGTGTACCGTAATATAATTATGAGTAGTTCCATGGCAATTAATTGACTTAGGGTTAAATTTCGTCTCTTCTTTTCCCTATCCTATAAAGTACACGATTTATTGATGGGACAATCGCATAGTAGGCCTATAGAGTGGACGGACCAATATAATATATCATAATACTGCACAATAATATTGTTATGCATTGCGTAGGGTATCAATTATCAATAACTTCTTAAATAGGATTTTACCTTCAAAACCTTGCTTGCAAAGTGCCTACTGTTCGGGTTCGTTATTATATTTGGTAGCTAAAACATAAGTGAAGTTAGAAAGCGTCAATTTTGTTAGAAAGTGGTCCATTTTTCATATTTTTCAAATATATGTGTAATTAAAAAAGGAAGTAGCCTTGTTGGTCCATTTTTAGGAATTTATTTTGCGTATAACCCTCTAAAATTGAGTTTTTTACACCTACCCACCAAATTTCAGAATTTCAGAGAGAGAAAAAAAAGAGAAATAGACTGACGATTGCCCGGGAGACCTGTAAATCTGCTGAAAACCACTAGAATCATCGCAAGGCTTTCATAATTACCACAAATGTTTAAATAGAAAAGCAATAAATAAGAGTATTTTAATTAACCATTATGACCACTATTCTAAAAGTGTATGCAACTGTATTAGCAGATACCCTCGTAGTTGGTCAGTATGAACAAAAGCCGACGTTGTTTTCTCAAAAATGAATATTAGAGACAAAGGGCGGACCGCGTCAAAACTACTACACAGGAAAATACATGATATTAAAGTTTTGGAAATTTTCCAGCTTGCATGGGGTTTTTCCTATACGAGCACAGTCAGGTGAACAGCAGCCAGCGGCGGATTTATCTCATTATAATTAACTAATTTTCCTCTTTGCATTTTCCGAGGACAGAAATACCCGCACTCACCGCACACCGGAAAGATTTCAAAATAATGGAGAATCCTTTACCTGTACCGGTAATTAACTCTACTCTAAATTGATTAGACAGTGGCACTCTACTGTGACTGCAGAATTATTCAGTAAAATATGGTTTTAGCAGCGCTACGGGAAGACCGACATCTAATTATCTTTTTCCCCTTACCTTAAAAAAATAAATGGGCAAGGTTTTTTTTGAAGGTTAAGCTAAGTTGAGCTATTGTAAGATTAAGGAGCTCAAACTACTAAAGTGTGCATATGCAATGAAAACATAAGTGAATGCTGAAGAGTCACATATTATTAGGTAATGATCAGTAAAAACTTTAATAATGAATTCAATTATAGTATTATAATATAATACATCAGCAGTGGCGTAGTGAGGGGGGGGGGCGGGGGGCGCCAAAAAGAGAGGAAGAAAAAAAAATTGATATAGCAATTTATTGAGCAAATAAAATAAAGTAGAATTCATTTTTATAGAAAAAATTATTTTAAGTTTAGTCCGCATTGAAAGAAAGAAGAAGCAAACTTTTTTGGCGGGCGTGGGAAAATTATGGCGTGGCGTGGATAGCAAAATTCAATTCTGCTGCAACTACTGATTAATGACACGTTTTGTTTTTGACGCTTGGTTTGTTATTGTTTTGTTTATTTAAATTCAATCAATGATGAGATGAACACTATAGAATAAAATTTCTATGCGATGTGGACATGGTTCAGAATGCGCTCCAAAAACCTGGATTGCCCATTGACATTGCAATTACTCATCATGAAGTTTTGATATTATTCTTGGGAAGGCGGATAGTCCTAGACGAGGATACAATTTCAAGGGCGACCGAAACAGCAGAGAATTTTGAATTCCCCACTGAAAGGAGGATCAAAAAGAAAAAGCAAATGAACGATGGCCAAGGTAACATGAACATGTCTTCCATGTTTAAATTATAAATTTTACTGCTGTAAAAATCGTAAAACCCCACTATTTTGAACTTATATTTTCAAAATTTTCCCCCGGGGGTGTTCGCCGGGACCTTCCAGCAGTATAAATAACCATTTACCGTAAGCATTCCTTTGTAGGCTTTAAAAAATTTATAATTTACTGCTGTTAAAATGCGTAACACCCCACTATTTTACACTTATATTTTCCAATTTGTACCCCCGGGGGAGACCCCCAAACCCTCAATTGGTACCTTTCTACATCAGTCGCTTGGGTTTTTCAAGCAATGCACTGTAAATTAATGTGCCTCGTTCCGCTAACAACCACACCATTTGCACAATCGCTAAAAATTAATTTGGTTTGGTAGCCTCACTCACTTTTCCCGGAATGGCCCCCTCCGAAAATCTGTCCTGGACCCCTTGGTACCGCTACGGTGTGTTGTTTGTATAATGTCAATTTTTACGGGAAATATCAATAGTACAGCCGTCAAGAATATTTATTTGAAGAAATGCACCCTTACATTTTTTCTGTTGGTCCTAATATTTTCGACAGGTCTAAACTTGATATTTCATGAAATATTTGATTTTTTCACTTGTAATGTTAAGTACTCATTTCCTATTAAATGTAAGTATTTGCTACCTTCCAGTCTCCCACATATTATTGTTACAGTTGTCAGTTTCCTAAAAGTCTTTATGGCCGCCGGCTGGTATGATAGCTTAAATACATGATGGTATATGAGACATGATGTTGGTATACGCCGAAAGCGTCATCCGCCCCGCCCCCTAGAAAATGGCCTCGGTACGCCACTGAATACATGCATTTAAGCGACGTGGCAGAGAAGATTTTTCTGCAGACGACATGAGTCATAGAGCCTGCATAACCAAAGAAAGAAGTTACAAAACTGGTGAGGGGAGGGGGCATGCAAAGTCATGTATTCTTTGCGTTGTCTAATTAGACAGATGAAATATTACATAGACCAGTCCAGTTATTACTTCCAATCGTCCATTTGTCTATTTTACAATCATATTCACAGTAAATTCCGATAATGGGCCATCATAGAACTACATAAATGGGGATAAAAAATTAGTCTACAATACTATACAGTCCTTATTTCACACTGCAAGAAGAACAATCTCCAGTTTATCGTTGCATGTGACAGCAACGCTCATCACACTGCATGGGCGAGCTCCGACATCAATGAGAGGGGAGAAGATCTCCTTGACTACCTCGTTGCGAACGGGGTGTCGGTGAGTAATGTAGGTAATAAGCCAACATTTGAAAATGCTATCAGAAATGAGGTACTCGATCTCACACTCTGCAGTCCTGCAATTGAGCAGAAGACTGCTGGGTGGCATGTTTCGGATTATGCCTCACTCTCTGATCACAAACATATTATGCTTGGAATCGTGGCTAACAAACCACGGCAGGCTATGAGAAGAAACCCGAGACGCACAGACTGGAATAAATATCTAAGTCTGTTAGATAGGGAGGGTCCGAGGACACACGATCTAAATAATATAGATGAGATTGAAAATGCCTCCCTTAACCTGCATAACAAAATTAAAAATGCTTTTGAGTCTAGCTGTGCACAGGTAGCTCCGAAATCTGATGGTGATGCACCATGGTGGAATAAGGAGCTATCAAAACTGCGCAAGAAAACGAGACGGCTTTACAACAAGTGGTCAAGCAGCAGGGATTCGAATCACCATGCTGTCTACAAAACCGCTTTAGCTGAGTACTCTCGAGAGTTGCGGAAAGCAAAACGGCAGTCATTTCGTTCATTCTGTCAAGGGATCAACGAGACACCGACTGCAGCTCGCCTGCATAAAGTTATGGCTAAGACCCATAACAACGGCATGGGTGAGCTTAAAAAAGGGGATGGCACCTACACTCAGTCAGGTACTGAGACGTTGGAGGTGCTCCTTGACACCCACTTTCCAGGCTCCAACATAGTCGGCGGTACGACGCCCACCCGCGCAGCGCGTAAACGCCCTAAGCGGGGAGCATGGAAACTGGGTCGAAAACTCTTTACAAAAGATAGGGTTACTTGGGCTATTAAGTCCTTCAAGCCCTTTAAATCTCCAGGGGGCGATGGCGTGTATCCGGCCCTCTTGCAGAAGGGGCTTCAGATTCTCATGGCGGATCTGCTAGCTCTATTTCGTGCGAGCTTTGCGTGGTCGCACATTCCCACACCCTGGAGGGAGGTGAAAGTGAGCTTCATACCAAAGGCTGGAAATCGCCCTAGTACCGAAGCTAAATCCTTTCGTCCTATCAGTCTCTCATCCTTCCTTTTGAAAACGATGGAGAAGATTATTGATAACTATATCAGAGGCGATCTGCTGATGCGGAACCCCCTGCATAAGTGTCAATTTGCTTACCAAAAAGGTAAATCAACCATCTCGGCTCTACACAGTCTAACCAGGAAACTGGAAAAGGCTCTAGAGTTCAAAGAGATAGCCCTATGCGCATTTATTGACGTAGAAGGGGCATTTTCCAACACGCCTCGTAAATCAATCATGAATGCATTAGAAAAGAGAGGCGTTGAGCCAGTCGTAGCAGACTGGATCATGACATCGCTAGAAAGCCGAATTATCTCAATGGTACTCGGCACAGACTCGATCACAGCCACGCCAGGTGAGGGCTGCCCACAAGGCGGATGCCTCTCCCCCCTCCTCTGGTCTCTGGTGGTTGACGGGCTGCTAACTGCACTAGGGCAAGATGGGTACGACGTCTGCGGCTATGCGGATGATTTGGTGATCTTGGTGCGAGGCCAGCATGACGCTCTTGTCTCTGAGCGAATGCAAAGGGCCTTAACCATAGCCCATAATTGGTGCCTTTCTGAAGGACTGAACATAAATCCTAAAAAAACCACCCTGGTCCCGTTCACGAGGAAGTTGAAGCTTAATATTAAAGCTCCCACCCTCAGCGGGGTGCGTTTAGCCCTCACAGATAGCACCAAATATCTTGGTGTTATCCTTGACCGGAAGCTCACATGGAGCCTGCATCTGGACCAGGCTGTAAGCAGGGCGCGAAACGCCTTATTTCTTACGAGCAGAATGGTGGGTAGAACGTGGGGGCTTAAGCCGAAAGTAACGGACTGGCTATATAGTCCGGGAGCCAGGGGGGGTCTCACTTGACGAAGTTCCGGAGAAGGTTTGAGCTCACGAGGCGCTTAGGATGTGTCTCTAGTCTGTAAAAAACCTTTTCTTACGAGCCGGCTCTGGGGCTTTTGGGTGCTACAAATTTTTTAAAGTGCCTAATTTTTGGAAAAACTTGACGAACCGGTGGGTCAAAAATTTTCAAAGAAAACTACGCTGAACTATGTACAGTAGACGAAATCTTGAAATCAGAGGATTCCCTGGGGACTTTCACCTCATAAGAAGCAATCCAAAAAGGGTGGGAACGGGAAAAATTTGACAAAGAGGTGGGCTTATAATTTCCCTATATATGATTCCCATCGTTCTCCTGATCACAAAAACAAAAAATAAGAAGTTTCTGTTGGGACATTCATCCCTTAAGAAGGGGACAAATTTTCGTCAAATTAAACTTGACAAACGAGATTTTGAGAAATCTCAATTTGGACAGTGCATAGTAGTTTCTAGTATGTCAAAACGTAATTATAAGAAAATTCCGTTAGGGCTTTCAACCCTTAAGAAGCAATCCAAAAAAGGAGGGAACGGGAAAAATTTGTCGAAGAGGAGGGCTTATAATTTCCCCCTATCTGAAAACCATGTTTTACCCAAGTCTGAAAACTGAAAATAAGAATATTTCGTTGGGGCTTTCATCCCTTAAGAGTGGTTCAAATTTTCGTCAAATTTTTCTTGACGAACGAGATGATGACATTTCTCAATTTTAAATAATACCTAGTAGTTTTTAGTATGTGAAAACGTAATTATCAGAAAATTCCGTTGGGGCTTTCACCCCTTAAGAAGCAATCCAAAAGGGGTGGGATCGGGAAAAATTTGACAAAGAGGTGGGCTTATGATTTCCCTATGTATGATTCCCACCGTTCTCCTGAGCACGAAAACGAAAAATAAGAAGATTCTGTTGGGACATTCATCCCTTAAGAGGGGGATAAATTTTCGTCAAATTAAACTAGACGAACGAGATTTTGAGAAATCTGAATTTGGAACAATGCATAGTAGTTTCTAGTATGTCAAAACGTAATTATAAGAAAATTCCGTTGGGGCTTTCATCCCTTAAGAAGCAATCCAAAAAGGGAGGGAACGGGAAAAATTTGTCGAAGAGGATGGTTTATAATTTCCCCTTATCTGAAAACCATAGTTCACCCAAATCTGAAAACTGAAAATAAGAATTTTTCGTTGGGGCTTTCATCCCTTAAGAGTGGTTCAAATTTTCGTCAAATTTTTCTTGACGAACGAGATAGTGGCATTTCCCAATTTTAAATAATACCTAGTAGTTTTTAGTATGTGAAAACTTAATTATCAGAAAATTCCGTTGGGGCTTTCACCCCTTAAGAAGCAATCCAAAAGGGGTGGGACCGGGAAAAATTTGACGAAGAGGTGGGCTTATAATTTCCCTATATATGATTCCCACCGTTCACCTGAGCTCGAAAAAGAAAAATAAGAAGTTTCTGTTGGGACATTCATCCCTTAAGAAGGGGACAAATTTTCGTCAAATTAAACTTGACGAACGAGGTGTTGGCAAATCTCAATTTTTAACAATGCATAGTAGTTTCCAGTATGACAAAACGTAATTATAAGAAAATTCCATTGGGGCTTTCAACCCTTAAGAAGCAATCCAAAAAAGGAGGGAACGGGAAAAATTTGTCGAAGAGGTGGGCTAATAATTTCCCCTTATCTGAAAACCATGGTTCACCCAAGTCTGAAAACTGAAAATAAGAATTTTTCGTTGGGGCTTTCATCCCTTAAGACTGGTTCAAATTTTTGTATAATTTTACTTGACGAATGAGAGGATGACAAATATCAAATTGAAACTATGCGTAATAGTGTCTAGTATGTGTAAACTTAAATATAAGAAAATTCCGTCGGGGCTTTCACGCTTTAAGACGCTATTCATAAGGGATGTCATGGGGTGGTACCGGCCAAGAGTATCGGTGATGAAGTAAAGGAAAGCACATGTGGGCGGGGCTATATGTCAGCAATATAACCCAAGAACAAAATAACACATACGACATTGATTTTGGGACGGCTGTCCATATACGAACTATTAAGAAATTTCATCTGAGACTTGCTCTCCTGAGCCTATAGCAATAATTGAGGACTTGAACTCCCTATTTTACGGTATAATTGAAAAAGACCGCATTTTCCCTTTGCCTCGAAAACACGATATGAAGTTATTGCTTTAAAAGCATGCATTCCAATCATGGCTTTAGAGACATCGGGTCCCATTCTCTTAGCCAAGAGGGTGGCGTCAATAGCTCGCCTAATGAACACTCGTCCCAAAATCAATGTAGTAGGTGTTATTTTGTTCTTGGGTTATATTGCTGACAAAAAGAAAATTGGTTGTCTGTAAGTCGGTTGTAAAGTCGGTTTACGGATGATAGTTTTACGTGACAACCCCTAAATCAACTTAAACATAATTAACTAACTTAAACAATTTATGGCTGGAAAGAGTACCGTAGTTTGCATTTTTTAAATAGATAATAATGGGGCCGAAAGAGTCCTATTTTGGTTGAAGATCGTGTGCACCCCCTGACGTTTCACACCCCCAAAGCGAAACCCCTTGCTTGATCACCACAAATATAGCATGGCCTGTAAGAGGAGAAATAGACGAAGACATGGGTATAATTTAAATTAAGGTAGGCCTTCCTCGTCAGCCTAAAAAAATTGCTTTAAACCCCCATGCAATTCAAATGGGATTGCTGCTAATGCGTCATTTTGTGTTCCTCTCGTGTTGAAGGGGTGAAGGGGTGAATTTGAAAATATTTATTTATACTCGTTTGAAACCATAATTTGTACTGCTTCTAATGAAATTTAAAAATTAAAAATTAATTTCGGTTGAAAATTGCAGGCTGTGGATTTTTCTTTA
The DNA here is from genome assembly GCA_963971405.1 of Psococerastis gibbosa. Lineage (NCBI taxonomy): Eukaryota > Metazoa > Arthropoda > Insecta > Psocodea > Psocidae > Psococerastis > Psococerastis gibbosa. Next base: position 21,828,042 of record OZ020492.1, on the reverse strand, counting down.
CTCTATAGATGCATATAAATTGTAAAATACAGTACCCTTTAAAACAGTTGTCCGCCGATACAGTGATGGCTTACCCTAAATATATGTCTGGAAAGAGTAGCTGGACATCACCTATTAAACCCATTTAAGAAAGGGCAAAACATCCAAAAAGTTTGGGAACCACTGGTCTAGACCCTCTGGCCCCGGCGTTTTAAGTGTTTTTTTCACATCTCGGTTCGGTCGCATTTAACTGAACAGCCAATAGTGTGCTGAATTGAATATTTTGCATGCTGAATCAATTCTCAATACTCTTACTACGAAGTAAACCTCCTAATGGTTGCCATGTCTAATGACTAACTCATAACTACTGTACGACCCTAGCCATGAGAGGCTTACTGGGCTGCAGCCCCTCTCGCGAAATGAAAAATTAACAACTAACTAAAAATAGTAGCCTACCGCCAATAGATAAACAAATATTTAACAACAAATTAAGGAATTACAACTCCCTTGAGTACACACTCTTTAATATTGTTTCAATAAATATGGACACAAGAAAAATTGGAACGAGATGTGATACTACATAAATTCATATGGTATATGTTGTATATTGATGAAAGCAATCAACAATCAAAGAATTGGTCCGAGTTTACTCGAACATGTTTTCCAATTTATCAAGTAGTAGATAGAGAAAATGAGTAATTTCAAGGTAAATAATTTTCCTATGTTTAAATTTTGGATATATCAGGTGGCGGAGGGGTTGTCCACCTGGCGTCACTGGATGTGAGGTAAATTCTAGATACCTCACAGTAATAATGGCAGGGCACGCATTGGATTTGAGCGTGAATTTTCAAAATTTTTGAAAAAGAAATGTTTTTGCACAAAACCAAATAGTTTCTTGGTAAAGAAACCTGTCCGGTTTCGTTACTCAATTTAACACCTAAAACATGCCTGAAGGTACAAATCATCGATAGAAAGGTTTCGCAGATAAATTATTTTTTAACCATTTTTAATGAAAATTTAGTTATTTTTATTTTTTACTCTCCGAAGCAAACTATCAAGGGGCAAGTGACCCACCGCATTTTGTTAACGTTAATAACGACTACAACATATGTGAATTTAAAAGAAATCGTTGAAGCCGTATTTTATAAATAAATTTTTTAGACGGATTTGGAGTTTTTTGAGAATAAAACCCCTCAAATTGAGATAGCCCAAAATAAATTGACGCGAGGTATGATTTTTATGAACCTACATGCCAAATTTCATCTAAATCGACTGAGTAGTTTGTCTGGAAATCGATGAACAGACAGACAGATTGAGTGACAGAGCGACAGACTTTTCGTAAAAAACACTTTTTTGGGCTCCTGGGACCACACAACCAGTGGCGTAAATAAGACCCCGCAACCCCCGCGGCGGGGGGGGGGGGGAGGCACAGCATTGTGGGGGCGCACTTCGATTCCCAAAAATAATAAGATAATCTATGTAATTAATAAAAATATTAAATATCAATTTGTTTTCGAGGTTGACTATAATTATTATGAAGTTAGGAACTTCATCTCATTTAAAACTAAAAATTATATTTTTCGTCAGTACTGCGGTACACCAGGGGCAGCAGAACACTTCACTATTTGTTACAACAGTTTTGCCTGTATTTTGTTTGCCAATATTATTGAATTCAATTAATATATAGTTACTTAAATAATTAGTCACAGCTAGCCCAACTCGGGCTCGTCTGTAAATTCAAAACTTTAATGCAATAAAAATGCGTTTTAAAACCCTCATTATTTCAGTCCTATTTTTCACACATGAAATCTCCAGGTGACATGTAGCCATGTAGGAAAAATGAAATCATCGTCCGTAAGTTCTCAGTGTTAATGCTATCACAATACGTAAACCCACCTCATCGGGCCTATTATTCAAAAAATTGTAATTGTGAAGGTTGTGCCCTCACTCCATACTTGAAAGGTAAGATTAGATGTAAGGGAATAATGATACAATGTATCGTACCAGGAATGTGTAGTTCCCGCAGAATGAGCATGCATGGAGAGCAACTCGGACATCCCCAATGGCCATTTTATGTGACAAAATCAAATTTTACAGAAAATAACCATTTTTGAGCTGTTTTTCGTAAATCAAGTCATGCAACTGTGCCATAATATAACATACATATTAGAACGAATGATGAAAACGGTGTCAGAAAATAAATTATTACTGCTTAGCATAAATTGAAGAAATTTTTCGAATTAGGGGGGAAGTTAAAGAAAACCGAATAGTTTAACTTTGGGTAATTTCTCGGCCCTTGGCCACTTTTCCGACCAATAAGAGATCTTTGAAGCATAAATTGAAGAAAATTTTCGAATTGTATAATTAGGGGCGAAGTTAGAGAAAACCAAAAATTTTAATGTTGGGTAATTTCTCGGCCCTTGGCCAGTTTTCCGGCCAATAACAGTCCTATGAAGCATAAATTGTAGAAATTTTTGCTTTCCAATTTATACGCAGTACTATAAGAAGCCCCGAGATTTCACCGGATTTACACGCTTTGAGCAGTAGCGTAAATAACTTTTGCTGCGCCCCCCCCCTCCCCCCCGCAAGACCTATGGTGCGCCCTACCTTGTCTTATTATTTCATCTTTGTTACTAGTGATTGTCATTAGTGGAATGCAAGCCTTAGCCACGATTTTTTTCGGGGGTGGCTGTGATCCTATCCCAGGTTATGCAGGTTATGGTGTTACTCGTAGGCTATTTATGTTACCATAGGTACATATAAAAAGCTAAATTAGTGGGGACACAGCCAGACAACATTTTGTAGATATGCGGACTAGATCTTATAGAAACAATATTGCACGTAATCCAAAGAGGGGGGCCAATAAACTAACCACTAACCACTAACCAATAATAGCGATATCGATTATGATATTTAATTATTTAATATGTCGAATTGTGCATTTAGGGGTTAAATTATTAAAATAAAAATTAAACTTGAAATTTGGCAATTGTTCCGCTCTTGCTATATTTTTCCGTCCATAACAGTATTCTGAACCAGAAATTTAAGAAAATTTTCGAATAATGTAATTTAGAGCGAAGTTAGTGAAAACCAAAATTTGGGTAATCTCTTTACTCTTGGCCACTTTTCCGACTAATAGCTCAATTCTTTTAGGCATTAATTCAAAATTTATGTTAAGTGACTTAACCAAGTTCGGTAGTCCTGATTTCGTGCAATTATTTGATTCTTCCCATACATCATTTCTAAATTTTTTAAAGACCGCGCTAAAATTGAGTTTGCTCTATTGTGGCCAGCAATACAGCCAATTTGTTGTTAATAATTGAAGCACAGGCCGGCCACGCGGGTCGCTCACGCGGGTCGCTACCACGGGTCGCTAAGGCGGGTCAGTAACGCTGGTTTAAAGGCTGGTTTAATCATTTCAATTGAAATTATACCCATGTAATCGTCTATTCTTCCTCTTTCAGGCCATGCTATATCTGTTGTGATAGGGCAAGGGGTTCGACTTTGGGGGGTGGAAACGTGAGGAGGTACGCCAAAATTTGCCGATTTTAATCGAAAATATGTCCTTTCGGGGGTGTTAATATCAATTTGAAAACTCCAAACTACGTTAGGTCTTTTCCACCTTTCTTACTCTTTCCAGGCATATATTTAGGGTAAGCCATCACTGTACCGGCGGAAAACGGGTTCAAAGGGTAGTTACTTTTCAATTTATATGCATTAAGTAAAATAAAATCCACAGCCTGCAATTTTCAACCGAAATTAATTTTTAATTTTTAAATTTCATTAGAAGCAGTACAAATTATGGTTTCAAACGAGTATAAATAAATATTTTCAAATTCACCCCATCACCACGAGTGGAACACAAAATGACGCATTAGCAGCAATCCCATTTGAATTGCATGGGGGGTTTAAAGCAATTTTTTTAGGCTGACGAGGAAGGCCTACCTTAATTTAAATTATACTATTATATATTATATTATTATTATAATTATAGGAAAAAGGGGGGCCCGGGGCTCTCCCCCGGAAAAAAAAAATCGACAAATAGGCCCAAATTAGTGAGGTTTATCGCATTTTCCAAGCAGTAAAGTTGAGTTTTTACCGACCAATAAAACTACCACGGAGGGGGGCCCGGGGGTCTCCTACTTAGAAAAGTTTGACAAAATAAGTCTGAAATATTGGAATTTTAAGCATTTTGAGTAACAAGTTTTTGTGAAAGTACTTGATCAATATGTCGATTTTTTTATGATGTCTTGCATGTAAAATGGGCATACCAAGAATTAATTTCCCTTTCGTTATTGTAGATGCTATGCCTTTCGCCTCCATAACGTCTTTGTCACCAAAAACCCCGGGCTTAGCCCCCCGCCAGGACCCCCCCCCCCCATCTACGCCAATGAATATAGTGGAGTGTTACGCATTTTAACAGCAGTAACGTATAGATTTTTACAAAACTGACAAAGGAATCCTTATTCATATTGCAGCAAACAGGGGGACACGGGGGTCTCCCCCGGAGGTTTTTAAAAAAAAATAGGC